>DWDX01000813.1:0-22634 GCA_018245675.1 Agara michaeli | reverse complement strand
CATTTAATGATTAAATATGGCATGTGTAAAAGTACATAAATCTTTACTTCATTAATTCCAGGTGACACATTATTTCTTGGCGGTTGTGGCAGATTCTTTGAGGGCACAGCTGAGCAAATGCACAGAGCCCTCGTTGACATACTGGGCAATCTCCCTAATGAGACAAAGGTGTTCTGTGGTCACGAGTACACTTTGCAGAATTTGAAATTTGCCGCTCATGTTGAGCCAAACAATGAAGATGTGAAGAATAAGATTGCTTGGTCTAAGCAAAGAAGAGAAGATGGAAAACCAACTGTGGGTTTTTTATGGTGTTTTAATTTTACTGTTGCCATATTTTGCTGTTCTACACGATGCTTATTAAATGTGAAAGTGTTAGTTGTGATAGTTCAGCTATCTGAAATTATGAGATAATTTTCAATTTACCAAGAGCATCAAGTCTGTTATCATACAGCGAAAAACATAAGATCGATTTAGTTTAAATCATGAACAAAATGCTGTTCCATTTGCAAGGCCACAACGTAACTTGTTTGATTACATCACCAACTCACAAAGCAATACTTCAGTGGTAACATATCTTTTTAACCATGATTCGACATGAAATGTAGACAAATTTTTCAAAACACTGGTAGTGTAGAATTTCAATTGACAATTTATCGAATATGTTTTACACCCTTCACTTGTAACTCAATTATGTAGGGAATTGCTTTATAATTTCCATGATGTTCATTAATAATTTTTCCAATATTGTTTCCAGGTCCCATCAACGATCGCTGAAGAGAAATCGTATAATCCCTTCATGAGGGTTACAGAGACTCCTGTAATGCAGCACGCAAATAAAACTGATGCTGTTGAAACCATGAGAGCCATTAGACTGGAAAAGGACCATTTTAAGGGATAGATAACATTTATTACACTCCATATACAAAGACCACACTAGCGCAAATAGTATACTGGAAAACCTTGCATGTACCATTTTATTAAAAAGATTTGGTGAAATGTATGCTGGTAACTTTATCAGCACATATTTAGGGATCGTCCATTAATCACGTGGGTCTCGAAAGAGGGTGAGAGGGATGTAGTGACTGATATGTCACTTCTAGACCGAATAGTGAGGAAGTTAAGCCACATGTAAATTTATATAACGGGTAAACTAATATTAAAAATAATTTAAAGGGAAGACATCTAATTCAAAGACAATATTCTTAAATTTTTAAGATACTTCCAACCAATAAATATGTGTGTATTTAGTGGAGGGTTTATATAAAACCTCACCCCATCATCAAGGGCGAGAGGGTGATACAAGAGTTTTTTTAAAACATGTGATTAATGGTCGACCTCTTAAATGCGTTTCAGTGAGTTTGATCTATATTCCATAGACTGATGTAACTGCTACTGAAGCTTTACAATGATCTTCCAAAGTATATCAAGAAGAATCTTTGCTGGCCTGTAATATATTATCTGCTTCTTCTATGGTGATGTGTGAAATTCATATTGTTGTGGTCATAAAAAACAAACTGAGTGGATATATACATATTATTCTTGCTTGCACATGAAAAGTTCAAAAATGTTGAGGGTTGGTAATGGTTGGTTACGTTTATATATTAATAAAGAATTTATGGGAGCAAATTGTTGATTGCTGTTTTTATTGTACAAAAGTACGTCCAAATACAGCAAAAACCTGTTTTCATGCTTCTTCAAATTAAAATCGTTTAGGAAATTAAGAAACATTAGGTATAATATAGTACATATAATTTAATTACTATTTATTAACATTATAATTAATTTACAATTAACTTAAAGCTGATGATCACAAGGGCATTACAAGCTATTATCTGATATATCAGATTGTTGCATTAATTGTCACTGTTCTTTTTTAATGTACGCTGACATTTCCTCTGCATACTTTTCCTTTGACCTCTCAAACATTGATACATACACCTGAAAATAAAAATTATGTAACTCTGAAGTCTAATATTGGGTTTGTAGCAGCGCACAGCAAATGAAACGCAAACCGTCCTTCAAGGTCATCCTATAAAGGTTCATCCCTTTTTATGTCTTCAGTCTAAATGGGACTGGGACCTGGGACATGGGACAACATGGCAATATCCTTAAAAAGTAAAGATGTCTATCTATAGTAAAATTGGTACAAAAAGTAGTAAGGTCTACTAAAAATATATATAGATGTTAAATATCATACCCTTTTCTCATCATGTGTGAGCGCCCTCCATCTTGAGGCCAATTGCCTTGTGATCTCCTGCTTGGTTGGCTCCGAGCCCATCTCTGTTGCAGTTTCGGCCACCACCAGAGGTCGCTGTTCTTGACAAAATTGGAAAAAGGCATTGCAAGGCTTCTTGGGCGCATTTGGATCTCTTTCAGGCTGAAAACATCGTAATACACTCGTAAGATTCAGTAAGCCACGCCAACTGTTATACAGGCAAGTGCCTAATAGGACTAGAAGAAATTAACTGTGTGGAATATTTTTTAAATTCAGGAGATTGAATAGTGAGAGGAATTGACGTGTATACTGAAATACAAATTAATATCTAAATTAATTTACAATTAGTCATAATACTATCCATATTTAAATATTTCATTGGGCGCTTAGGATACTAAATATATGATAGGGAAATATGTACAGGAGATTAGTTAATTCTTTGAGAAAGGGTCACTCAAGACTATTCTTTTACAGAACGTAACGCTTGATATAATTATGTATATGTTAGTTACTATACTTGAGAATTTAAAAAAAAAGTACAATTGATGTAACACCTATTTATATCATCTAGCAACAGTTAATACTAGTCAGTCTAAGTTTTAAGGGTGCAGTGGGCAAATTTACTGACAATAAATTTTTATTTCTCAATCCTTAGGGGTGATATGGTTGTTATCAGTCTGATTTACAAATTTTAAGTCTATGTCAAATCGGATATAGGTCAACTTAACATCATCAGAACACTGCAAGCCTCACACACCATGCACCATGTTGTTTGCAACTTATGTAAACTTAAAAGAAAACTTCCAATGCAAATCGTAGCTGTTTGCTTAATAAAAACAAAATAGTTTAATTAAAAATCAAACCTTGTCTGCTTTGCTTTTGCGTTTGGGTCCAGCCTTTTTGACTCCTGTGACATTCTGTTTCTCTGTTTGCTTTCCTGACGGGTGTGTTTTAGCTCCTGTGCGAGGAACTTTCGTTGGAATTTCAGGTTTTACATCGAACTCCACTGTTGCGGTACGAAACGAATCGCCATGCTTGTCTAAACGTTCAATCAACAATCGTATGTCTTTTTTATACCGCTTTGTTATTTTCCTCGCCTCGTGTATCCTAAAAGCAGCGCAAACTATAATACTCGGTTAAAACAATAACACAACGCTAATATCACGTAAAAACACCAACCTATTCACTATTCGCTCATTATCTTGCTGCAATACTTCACATCGCTCTAACAACAATTGATATTTTCGCCTATAAATTTCCTCCTCCGATGGTAAACTAACCATATCATCAGAGTCGTCAGAAATATTCGAGCTAAGCTGTTGGACTGTCATTTTAATTTATTTCTCGGCCTCAAAGTTCAACACGACCAAATTTATTTTTCTTTAGTTGTCCGTCTGTCTGACATTAACACCAAAATTGTATGGTTGGTCACATTGAATAAATATCGAATAAATGCAGTAGAAACAAGTAAGTTTAAGAAGAGTGATAAAAAATAATGTTATTATTATAAAATTAAAATTTAAACATACTTAAATATTGTAAGTGTGTTGTAGTTTTTAAACAATTCTTTTCTTTTTTTAGTGAATTATTTTGTAATTATGTTTTATTTGAAATGCATAGTATTATAACACTTAATAAAAAATAAGCTAATAAACACATTTACTTATTTATATTACTTTAAAAGTGATGAATTTCTGTCTATAAGATCCTGTTAGGGACCTGGCGTGCTAGTATAATAAAGTTTCACTATTGAACATCCAATTGGTTTCATTAATGAGAACGCTTAGGGCACTGAGCCAATTACGCTGACATTATGTGGGTTCATAGAACGCATAATAATGCTAAACTATTACTGAATTGTATTATCTATAAGATCTGTGAGGTATTATGGTGCTTATTTAAACAATTTTACTGTGCACAATTTAAAAAATGTAATGTAAATCCGCTTTAGAGGCGAAAAAATCTTATTCAAATTACACCCCCAAACTTCTGCATAACATTTTTAAGGCATCTAGTATCTGCAGTTAGTCAGCGTGCTAGATTATGGCCGTAACCTTCTTTTTTTCTAGAAGATCTGTGAACAACACCTTATGACGATGATTATGATAGATGTCCTTGCTTGTACAACTATCCGAATCTAGGGCTCACATCCGGGATATTGTTAGGATAGAATGCGGATAAATTTGTATTTCGCGCTTACCGCAAAGGTCTATAATTTGTGATTCTGCTTCGCGTTTGCGCTCTACAGTCACAGTGCTTCCAATTCAGCTATCAGTAAGTAGAGTACGATAGCGATAATGAAAACCTCGCGTTGATAACCTTGCGGTTTCAAAACAATAATATTTTAAAATGTTTTTAAAATGTCTCATTTCAGTAATAAAAATCTGTGAATACAAAGCATTAAAATTAGTTTGTAGCAGCAATAATAGTGCTAAAATTTAAAAATCATTTATTGTACAATGTTACATTTTTTTCTCTTGAAAATTAAAACATGAGCAGGAAAATGATTAAGGAAATTTAAAATGGTAAATACGTTGTATTAAAAGTACACAAATGAATCGTATTAATAGCAATGAAATGGTTCCCGATTTTTTCCAAACGAACTATTTTTATTTATTTCACATTGCTGTTTCTATTATATTTATTATATGTGTTGAATACTTGCTTAGTTGACGATAATAAGGTTTGTATTTTTATTATAATTGTCAATAATATGTGAAAAGTATAATTATAGTTTATTTTAGAATATAAAACTGTGAATAATAAATTTTTAAATCATCCGTAGTTCAGTATCCAGCACTTTTTTAAAAACCATGTTAGTAATTACAAAAGGGCGACCATGCGTTTTGCAACGCTTTTGGGATATAAGTTCGACGATGTAAAAAGATATAGAAGATTGAAAAATAATTTGATACCAACGAAGAGACTGCCTGATGCCTTGATTATTGGGGTGAAGAAGTGCGGGACCCGTGCCCTTTTGGAGTTTTTGAGGTACAAACTAAAATAATATAATATAACACAAAGAATACGGTTTCGAAAATATTCATGTACTAATATCAAAATCTCCGTAACCATCTACTATGACCAATCACTTAAGTAAGGTGGCTCGTGTGCCTATCTCCTAGTATTATCATCATTTCACTGCCGATTAGACCTCTCCCGTAGCGTATTTTTACAAATAATGTTAAACTATGTATTTTAAGCGTAATAATTAAGC
Organism: Agara michaeli; assembly: GCA_018245675.1. NCBI lineage: Eukaryota > Metazoa > Arthropoda > Insecta > Lepidoptera > Hesperiidae > Agara > Agara michaeli. Next base: position 17,202 of record DWDX01000813.1, on the reverse strand, counting down.
ATAATAATGTAAGCGTAATTTTTAAGCGTATTTTATTCATTGATAATTAATATGATTACGTAAATCATTTACAATAATTAACACGTCATATTATATGTATACAATCTATTAATTATATATGTATATTAAATAGACAAATCAGTACACTTAGACATTTTTAAATTACAATATTTTCATTAATTCAGTGGTCAATGTTTTGCGATTTTTTAGCGCCTTCAAATATGTTTTATATAGATTAATAATTATAATAATACAAGATAGCAAGTTTGGATAATTTACAATGTAGTAAGCTTAAATGATCGTTGATTAACAACATTATGATAGTTCGGTACATTTCAAATTCAAATTGTTTTATACATTATGAAGTACATACATACACTCAATGAGGGCCATGTTTTAGTCATCTTACTGCGGCTTTGTGTGCCCCCAGGCCGTAGTAAACCGGGAGAAAAAAGCATTTCATTCATTTACAGATTACACCCGGATGTGAGAGCCGCCGGCTCCGAGGTGCACTTTTTCGATAAGTTTTACCATAAGGGATTTGAATGGTACAGGTATGTAAAGAATAACACCGCCGGGTCAGCTGTTACAGTCAGCTATAATGACATAACACGGAGATACAACAGACGTCATAAGTTAATGTGTAAATTAGTACAAAATAAATTATTTAGTATTTCTATTCTGAAATAAAAAAATATTAGAATAATGTTACGCAAGTTAAGGCTGAACTGATTTTTTAGAAGTATCAATGAATTTATCGCTATATGATTCCACAAATTGGTGGTACCCCAAAGTAACATTACCAAAATGTACGGCGAGTCGGCTGAATCATTTAGAACGTAATGCAATAAAGTTATGCCAATAAAAATATTTTAGAGAGAAAATGCCACAAACACTCGAAAGTCAGTTAACAATGGAGAAGACGCCGTCGTACTGGGTCACCAGGTCAGCGCCTAAACGGGTGTACGCCATGAATCCGTCAGTGAAGCTGTTGGCTGTGGTCCGAGATCCAGTCACCAGGGCTATCAGTGATTACACTCAGTCCGCGAGGTAAATTTAATCTCTCTCCCTATTTGCACTTGTCGCATGGACATCTGCTACCGACTTCCCATAGGCATAAGACTGGTAGCGAATTGAATGTCTTTCAATAGTGCGAGATTTAATACGTATTTAATATTAATAACACACAGAAAGATAATAAAGAAGAAAATAACTCAAAAAGATTGATGTGGTTTGCGGAGTATCTATACGAGATTATATCTATCGTTTAGATTGTATGTTTACGAGTATCTAAAAGATTATTGAATAATTATTAATTAAAATATTAACTACTCACATAGTGTAAATATGTAACTGTACATCCTAAAGGAAACTTCCTTCCTTATAACGCTACACTTTATCTTTTGAAACATTAACCATATAGAAGTTTAATATTAAACAGAAATAATATATGATAACTGAAACCTCGTAACAGTTTGTTAATTTTGCTATATTTCTAAGAAATCAACGAAGAAAAAAAGAAACAATATCTTTACACGGAATATTTATCCATAGCAAACGGCCAACTCTTCCACGGTTCGAAGATTTAGCGCTAGTCAACAGCACCATCGGATGGGGTGGTCCCTGGTCGGTAGTGGACGCTACTTGGCCCCCAGTGAGACTCGGAATCTACGCGAGACCTCTACGACGCTGGTTACGAAGGTTTCCTCGTTCACGACTTCTACTTATCAGTGGAGAGAGATTAGTTGCCGACCCCTCGGCAGAGATGGCAAGGGTTCAGGTAAATGTAGCATCCCGAAAACTCCAGAAAAAGCGACAAATACTGAAGATGTCCAAACTTCAATTTTGAAACACTGTAGTTGTAAGGTCTAAGTCAAGAAGACAAACTATAGAAGCAGTTTGAGTTTAACTGACAGTTTCATTAATTAAAGTAAGTAACTTTAATTTTCCTTTGCAGGATTTCTTAGGACTAAAGCACGTGATAACCGAAAAGCACTTCTATTTCAACTCCACCAAGGGGTTCCCTTGTCTACTTAAACCAGAAGCAAATTCTGTACCACATTGTTTAGGTAAAACTAAGGGCAGAAATCATCCTCACATCGACCCAGTAGCTATAGAACGACTTAGAGAATTTTATAGGCCGTTCAATGAGAGGTTTTACGAACTGTCTGGTATTAATTTTGGATGGCCATGAAAATTATTATGTCTAATAGAGGCAATTCTTTAGGCGCTAATAAAAAAATCTGAAACCTAACGTTTGAAAACTATAAAAATGTTCTCCCAAAATAGGTACGGTGACAGCATTGTATTCAATGTTGACGTTATGAAACAAAAGTAATTCGGTACAAAAGCATCGCTCTTTAGCTAATATAGAAACTGTAGTAGCAATATTCATTATATCTACATTAGACCACTCTAGTCTTTAATTATTAGCCAAAAAATCTACAGTTATGAATTAGAATTAATTCTTATATAATTTTGAGTTATAAATTGTAAAACAAAAGAAAAACTTGGCCGGTTCATGAAAGAATTGAAAATATCCACGATCATTAACAATCATGGTCACTTTTAATCCGTTCGATTCAAGCTATCGTACAATTGATTACGTACCAACTTGATATTTTTATGCGAACTTTGACTTATCAATATTCGATACAAACGTTGATATGCAGTTTGGATATTAAGACCGTTTGCATTTAAAAAACGAACGGGTTGTGTGGAAACATTACATATCTGCTGAATAGAGCGCGGTTGTGCTATTGCTCTTTCATTTTTCATATATACAACAATAATAATTATCTGTGTCATTGTCAATTATGCTATATTTCAATTTTGTATTGTACACAAGTCAATATGACTGTTTGCTATGTTAACATACTTCAATTTTAAAGATGTTGATAACGTTGCATTGATGGAAAATGAAACGATGCAGGTAGTGTATGTAAATTGTAATCTTCGAACACAAGACATTACAGGCTATGTATATATTTAGCCTTTCCTAATCCTGAAGCAAGATCTACACAATATGATGTTGATATACGTTTTTTCAAGTGTTTGTAACATACTCGTATCTTTGGTTGCCACCGCATTGTCAATTTTTTAAATATCCATATAATAGTATCACCTATTTGCCTATAAGATAATACTTTATCATTATAATATTTGTTTTTGTTTTGTTTTATTTTAGTGGGAAAAGATTGCTTATGCCACTAAGTACCTATGTAAAGTTATTTATATTAAAAAAGAATGAAATAAACCAATGGTTGTGTATACGAGTTAACGAAGAATTTTGTAAGCTATTGTTGATAACAATAGTTATATTAAAATATACAATATAATTTATATTATCTTATAGTACGCCATATCCATTTTCAATTAATAATTGTTACTAACGTTAATAATAAAGCTATTTACATACACGATTTAGTACGTAGTTATACATTTTGCACCGAGCCATCCGTTATTACGTGCCATATAGATGCTTATAATGTGAAGCTTTAAACTGCTTAGATTTAAAATAAGTAACTTATATCGTAATTTATAATATGTATGTAGTTACCTACTCGTATTGAATAAAGTACATACATAAATGAAAAACTGTGTTTGATTATTTTTGTATTCAACAATGTTATATTATAAATATAACTATAATTCAGTAAGTTGGTGGATAGTACGAGTAGTTACAACAGCTCTCATCAATTTCGCCAAAAAAATGTTTAAATAACAATTATTAATCTAGAATAGGCTTAGGGATGCTACGGCTCCTGATGAAACAAGTTCTATTTCAACGATTAAATATGACATAAAAATATAAATTAATAATTTTTTTTGTAAAACAACCGAATTTTGCTAATTCAACAAATGTGTGATTCTTTTCCTTAATTTATCTGAAATAGAAAATAAAACAACATCTGCAATATATTAAACTGTATTATTATTACTCGATATATAAATAGGTAAATCTACAGGATTGGCTTGCACGTATGAGATGGAACCCGTTCCAACCACTGCAAATATAATGGTCACATTGTCCTTATATTTCGAATGCAGACCGGCAACATCCTCTCTAGACGGCATCGTAGATGACTCTCTGGAACAACATACGATTTAAATTATAAATACTGTGTTTAGATGACAATAAAATGACTTTCTTACAAGTTTTAAGATAAGAATGGAAATAGAAAATATTTTGACAAATGGTGAAATCGAGAACAAAAAATTATATTTGAAACAGGAAGAATTATTTTGGTGATAAAGATTTTTATTTTTCATTACTATACCATCACGCTAGGTCTTTAACGGAGTAGGCAGAAAGCGTTCAATGTCAAATATCTTTCAGATGTAATTATGAAAGTATGTCGATAAAAACATCTTACCTTATACAAATCACACGAAAGTGAGGTAGAGGGCGATTCGATTTTTTAAAATTTGGCATGTCTCGGTTATAAACATCGAAATCTAGTGCGAGATTCGTGTTCCCGTTGATCTCCTTGTTATTTTTGATTATGTTCAGCTTTTTTAATACTGAGGCTGCGTTATTAAAGTCTTCGAGTTTAACTAGACTGTTTAACCTAGGCCTCTTTTGTGTTGCACCATAGTTGAACAGCTCCGAAGTTTGTTGCAGACAATGTAAAAATGAAATTTTTATATCCAACCAATTGCTAAACTTGTCCGGTTGAATTTTTATAAAATCAAATATTAACTCTTCTTTCCTCGCGTCCACGCCGCCTTCGGCGAGATAAGTCGAAACGATCTCGGGTCTTCCAAAGTCCGAAGTGTTAGGTAACCATCCATTTTTAAACGTTCCTACTAAAGTTTTGCTGTATTTATAAGCAGGTTCAACAATGGCTACCTCGTTCATACTCGTGCTTGCTTGAGGACTTCCCTCTATTTGTCTATCCGAAAGCTGTTTGAGAATGGAAAATGGATTTTTTAGTTTTTTACTCGTGCACGGCGTAGCAGTTGCCCCTTCAGTATCGGACGACGACGAGTTTACAGTTAAATCGTTCCTGTTAATCACATCGAAATTATCGTCAACATAATAATCGACATTGTAACAGTTGTTGAAACTTTTCAACAACTTAGAAAACATCCGTCTGTGCCGAGACGTAACTCCGTGATTCGTTTTGAGACTTTTCAACTGACTGGTCAACTGTTTTAGCCTTTGTAGTTTATTATCGAATGCGACACTGTCCTCATCTATTCTACATTTCTTAGCAGCCTGCTGGTTTTCTTCGTCCAATTCGATTGTATCAATTATATTCTCATCGTTGATCAGGGCGAAGTCGTCCGAGAGGCGCAATCTTTTTTTGTACTTAGCATTGTATGAATGCAGGAGCTGCTTCAATTTTGTAACATTCTGATCCGACACTCTTAATTCCAAAATGGACTTTTTAACAATTGTCGCCAGCTTTTGGATCAAATCGAAGTGCTCCTTCTTAGTTTGCTCCCTGATCCTTTTTCTGTTGTATTGTACGTTATCATTGATATTGTAATTGGCGCATTCGTTAAGATTTTGCGCAAAAAACGGATGGAAAGCCGGATTCATTATTAGTCTCGGGCCAAATTGCGGATAGTGGAACGGTCTTTGAAACGTCATGTTTAAGTGGAAGTAGTTGAAATCCGTCTGGGGCCTCCAGTAATTAAAATATCTGAACGGATTAGCCTGAGGTGTGAATCGGAAGTTAAAATCAGTCCAGCTGTTACCGTAATTAATATTTGGCGATGTATGCCTTTCATATGAACCGTACATCGGGTTTGCGGACTCATTAGATGGACTTAATATTGCCGTGTTCTCTTCGGCCGTTGTAGCAGCTGTACATATTTTGTCAATATCTACAACATATCTACTGTTCTTCGGCACAACCAACGCCGGAGTGTACCGTTTGTCAGCCGCTCTCATAGTGGCTACACGATTTTTAGTAAAATCCGGTAAGATTTCGAAGTAACTATGTACTAAGTCTGCGTGTAACGCTTTGAAATTTCTTCTTTTGAGTTTGTGAATTTTGTGTTTGATATATTTGGAGATTTCCATTTTATGTACATTTAGATGTGTCTTTTTTGACAGTCTTGATGAGGTAGCTGGGTCAGTTAATATGTTACACTTGAGATCCTCACAATCATTTTGCTTTTGGTTATCTGTGGACAATGGTATTTTTAACCGATAACTAGTGGTTCTTTATCGACCTGACAAATATAGATGCACTGATCGTTTAATAGAAAACATATAGTGATGTTTCAATGATTGACTATAATATAGTATAATACTGACTCTGAGTGTGGAATTCCCAATGGTTAAGACTGACAGTTTACAACAATTGAAATATGAAAATTGATATTTAATTTTGTTTACTATCTGCTATTTTGTTCTATCTGTTTAAATTACTGTCTACTAATAACTACCACAATATTTTAATAGTCTTAAGGTATTGAAAGCCGATGAACTCTCTGATTTCAAATGTAGCCAAGGTACAAGTATGTATATGTGAGCAGTAATGATCATTATGTTAATATAATTTTTTTTATTTGGTAGATATTCTGAAAAAGTATTAATGTAGAAATCTGTTAACTGACTGGCTCGCTGGGCCAGTGTTTGGGTGACCCTGACTGTTAGGCCAAGGGTTGTTGGGTTCCTTTGCGGTCCAGAACAAATATTGGGTGATAACCATGCATAGGCATCACCTAGTTTGGAATCAAATAGTGGTATGTGATATGATTTGAGGATATTTTTGGATCTACATACCAGGAGCCTCCATTCGAATTGCAGAAGTAATTTCATCCTGTTTCTTGTTTGGATCGTTTTCAACAGCCATTCCAATATTGTGACCTGATCTAGTTATACCTTCATGGTAATCTTCACTTTGGTTACAGTTTTGTGATACAATTCCACCGTTGTCCTTTGCAGTATGAGCTGGATCAATCTTTGTGTCACACTCAATAGGGTCTTGTTTAGGTTGATGTCTATATACCTTATAGCCCAGTCTACTTAATGATGCATAAACTTTATATTTCATCCGTTCCTTCTTACACCGAAGCAATAGTGCATAAGCCTGTTGTAATGAAATTTTGACCTCATTATGTTTTAGAAGGAGACAATTCTGAAAGAAAATACACACGACATAATACTAAGAATCTGAATATTTGTAACAAAATTAAAATAGACAACCAATTCTAAGGATAATAATTGTAACAAATTTAGGGAGATGAATCATAAGGAACACATAATAGTTACTTACAACTTCCATCAAAAATAGTGCCTCTTCTGGGTTCAGGAATAGCTGTTTACCGACATTGTGACCAAGATACTGCCAGTATCCACCGACCTTTTGAGTCACTTTTACCAACATCAATTCCTCGAGCCATTCAGCGTGGCTTAGCACACCACTGTAACAATAAAAATATAACACGAGCAGTCACTACTGCTGCTTGTAAAAAAAAATTACTTGTGGATTTGTCTATGATGTGTGCCTTGTGATGACTGCCAATGGCTTGACCAGCGTGGCAGGTTATGGCTTTAACTCATTCTATGCGTGTATATAGGGTGAGAGTTTAGCATAGACGAAAATAGACATTTACAGAGTGGCTGTTTACATTTTATCATAAGTAATACTTTCCGTACATTACTTACACATTTTATTTATAGATACCATAGAGCACATCACTTGTATATTTTGTCACATATGTGTAACTTCTAATTCACTAAGTTAGTTTATAATTTTGCCTTTTTGTGTGAAGTTGGAACAGAAATTAAATAATCTTTGTACAAAATTATAGCCACATCTCAACTGATTTTCATTCTGAGATAAGACCCGTGTCCAACATTGGAACACGTAAAGAATTTATAATGATGAATAAATTGTATCTTAAATTAAAGGATAAAGAAGAGTAAAATACCTTTTTTCAATTCTCTCCAATTCTATAAAATGCTTTCGAGCCTCCAATGCAGCTTGTGTCTGCTTCTGTTCCAACCACGATCCATTAGGAATGACATCTTTCAATCCAACTTCAGGTATTGATGAGTTGATTTTAAGTGCTGCTTTACTAACCAGGACATCACCGCTGGAATTGTTTTTTATTCTGAATTTAAAAATTATAAGCAAAGAGAGTCCACAGATAGTAAATATGTGACGCCAGGTACCATAATCACACAGAACTGAATAAAAATATCTTATTCGATATCAGAACACCTATCACCAGTCTGAGTGAGAGTTCAAGGTAACGACAAGCAAATATGACAAAGGCAAAGCGTATAATTCATAAAAAGATGGGTAAATTTAGATATCTTAATTAATTAAATCAGCACATATTTTGCCTTTTAGGGCATACAAATTTCGAGCAGTAAAGTCAAAATTTCCACTATTAACTACACTAAAATGATCATTCATTTATAATAGAAAAACCACTAGTTTAGGTCCCATATTACATATTTATATTTAGTACACAAAAGTATTTTACTTGGATTTCATGTAATATGGACTGATATTATTGTAAATGACTTTGGAAGGGAGTATCATTAAACTCTAAGCCTTATGATTCCATGTATATAAATGTCAAATACAATGGTACTAAAATACAGAAGAGCAAATAGCAAATATTTGTAAGATAACATTATATGCAACATTCAGCATCTGCAGAATGGAAATGATAAAATATGGCCCTATACATTAACAGATTTGCCGTAACCAATATAAGCCTGTTACGAATATATAAACATAATATTTTAGCATTCAACAGGATTTGTATTTGAAATATAGTGACATAATCTGTCGGCAATTTACTTGTGAATTCTTTGCGATGTATCTAACTAAAACATATTTTTTTAGTTCTCAATATCATTAGTAAAATTACCTGACTAATAAAATTCATGTTATATACTTACGATAATATTCTTGTTGTATCCATTGTCACATATTGTTTAAAACAGATGTAACCCGAACTTCTGTAGTCGACAACATTCTCGTAAAACTATAAGATACTTAAGTGCAATTATAATACTATTAACATAGATTCAAATGCAATTTTAATACACTTCAACACCTCATCAATACATTATCAAACTTATAATACGAACATGAACGAAACGTGATTGTCACATTTGTCAACATGACATTATTTTACAAGATTAACTATCTTGGATTCTAACTTTTTGACCAAATTTATTTGTTTGTAATTTTAAATTCAGTTTTTACATTATTACTCATCATCTCAATAAATAAAGCACAATGAAAATATTTGTAACAGCCTTTGAATGGCTGTTTATCCCCCCCCAGGAATTGTTCGATTCTCTTTCTAAGATTTAACCACCGTCAACGCATAAAAACTAAGGATTCTGGAAAAGAAGGAGGAAACGTCTTCTGATGCTTTCTGTTAATACCTCCCTATGATTAAATGATTGTTTCGACCCTTTCTTAAAATTTATCCTTTCTTTCGCATCTTCTGAACTCTAAAAGTATTGTAATTCTAAGTATTTTAATTATTGATTGTTTTTCGAACAAATGGTTTACTTTTCTTATAATACTATCGTGTACAAAATGTATGCTGTCTCAATGATCTACGCTACATCTGTTTCGTCCTTCTATCTCCACTTCCATGCCTTCCTTGTTATTTATCATTTAGGTTAAGAGACAGATCAATTTGCTCGTCATTAAGTACTTGTCGAATATTCTACAAAGTTGAACGGATTGCTGGCAACACTGATTGGGACATGAGGAGATAGGGACAACAAAAGGTTTACGTGTAGCAAGCGATATTAGCTAGTTATCGTCAAGTGACCAGATTTATATTTTCAGCACTTTCTCTGTACCTGTATAAAATATTTATAACTTTAGTACTGGGTATATATTGTACAAAATATATGTTTATATAACTCATAAGCTTTTCAATATCTTAACGATGATTAAGTTGTTAGGGTAAATTCTTAAAGTATTACTTTATCTATAGACTACTTACTTAAACGTAAAAGTTTATATAGGTCATTAAACTTTAAAAAAAGATTGTCAGAGTTCTATGCGGTTACTATTAGTTAAAAGAAATTATTGTAATTCACTGGAGTATAAAGATGTTATACAACTATATTTATTGAATAACTTACAACTGAATACACAGCAAACTTTGCAATCTATTTAACCAATCTAAAAGTTTATAGTGGATCAAATAGGGAAGTAAGCTAAATTTACTCGCCGTCTTCGTAAATCAACTAAGACTGTGTATGTCTCAAACTGAGCAGTGATACAATTCAATTAATTAAGATTCATACAACAGTTGTAGACAATAAACAGTGCTCGGTCCTCGTTGTCGAACCAAGTTTACCGACTTTACAATTCGTCTTGCTAATACTTGTAGCGTAAGCTACAAAGTTGTAGACTCGCGTAGTAGCTACCTACGATATAACGTAGCACGCCTGACGGGTATCGATTAGCGTGACGGAATTAACCGAGGAGGCTCCGAGCGTAACCGAACCGGTACGAGGCTTTCCGAACCTCGTCAACACATGGCGGAAGTAATGAAATGTATAGAACGATTTGAACCGGAAAAATTGTCGCTCTCTTTTTTTTTTCTTCACAGCGCATCTATCTCTATGTTCAAAAAGATTATCTGTTGGCTCTTCTTGTCAATCTGTGTTTATTGACGTACATTACGTGTTAAAGTCAACGCACGCACATAAAACTTATGCATCATTTGGAAAGAAGATAAGCAAAATATCTATTTTAAAAGTTACTCATTTACTAGTTTAAGTCAACGCACATAAAACTTTTGCATCATTTGGAAATGAGATAAGCAGAATACCTATTTTAATGTTACTAAGTTACATTTCGCTTAACATTGAATTCGCAACAATAGTTTCTTCACCTTTAAATTTAAAGTAGGCGCAACGCCCTCATAAAACCTGAGAGAGTGCCCTTGCTCTCAAACAGAAAAGCGCCATTAAAGTTCAAGTTAATTGGCTGTGTGTAGAACGAGAGCGTACTCGAGATGTCGCCCAAGAGTTCCCGCGTTGCGACTGCAGTTGGCGAGGGCTGCAGGCGATTTAACGTATTGTAATACAGGGTTTATACGTAGCGTCACCCCCTCGGCTCGAACGACGCCGAACCACCTACTAAGCTATGGTATAAAACGATAGTTCAACGTTAACGTACGCTTACTCTAGACGTGAACGTTTAAGTTATATATATATTTTTAACATTTTGTTAATACGCATTTCCGCTCTTGTTGACGACGACTGTCCTCGATCGAAGGGCGGGGGATGGGGTGCGCGCCCCGCAGCCATACGGTTTTATTTATGGTGTATTTTGACATGCGCTTTTGCTCCTAACTTCACGTCGCGTAGATAATGGGGTGATGGATAGTGTTATCGGACTATTCTGCGTGAACCGTGATCGAAACGTACTTCTAGTACAGTTGTGTGTGGTGAAAAATTTCGTATCTTTGGACGTAGCATAGATGAATTTTGTTAGTGTTATTTTTACGACAGAGCCGGCTTTTGCAGAGCCATTATTTAAATGGATCTAAAATGTTTTTAACAAGTTACACAAAAATTGAAAAACGAAGTGATATTATTACCTTTTCAGTATATTGCTGCTGAGAAAATATTGTCATACTGAAGCTCCGCGTATTTTTAAGGTGAGTTTAAGTGACCATTTTAAAAACAATAATTATTTTACACGGATATTGGATTTTGATTGTTTTTCAGAGATAGTATAAAAATAATTTGATTTCCAGTAAGTGTAATTATTAAGAACACGAATTTAATAAAACCGTAGGTACTATCATGTTTTAAAGAATTAAGCTATGTATTTGAATCATTGAAGTGCAGTATATCTTAGTGTAAACAACGTAAACTATATGATACAACGCCATCTCTTACCACTGTAGTGCACTATGAGTAGTTTGTTAAGTGGCCGTGTTTGACAGCGCCAAAGTGTCAGACGCCGGCACGCCTGCAGTCACGCGGCGTTGACGCGCGTCGCAACATGTTTGCGTGGGTGTAGATCGTTCCGTGATAAACTGTTTGATGTGTTTTCTTTCTTATCAACATTAATATACGTGTATCTATTAAACCTGTGTTGTTTCACTGCTGACTGAAATCGGCCATATTCATATTGAATGCAATCGTTTATAGTGCTATACATGAAAGTTGTGCATCTGTGTGTGTTTTGTTATTGCTGCGACCGACCGAGGGCCGGATTTTGGCGGTGCAGTGAAGGTCTAGGGCCGGTATGCGGAAAATAAACGGTGAGAATGCATCCTTAGAAGAATTAAAAAAACTCCGCTCTCCAAATAAAATATTTAAGAAGTGACCGTTACTTTCTGATAAGAAACTTGCGCGCAAAATATGTTCTGGCTGTGGTCAAGATAAGAGCTAGAAAAACGTGTATATGCAAAGATCGCTCTTACGACGCAACGAATAAAATTGATAACATTTATTGCACGCATCACGATAACCTTTAAGCGAAGTCCGCAATTAGTTGTCATTGTATCCAATTATATTTATAAAATAATTATCATAATTATTATTATTATTTCATAGTTTTCCTGGTTACGAACTAACTTTTTTTTTGCTTGTTTGAAAATATTGATAAAGAGTTCTTGCTCACACAACTCCTTGTTTGGTATATCGGTTTGAGATAAAATAACCTGTTTTGCTACATACAGCCGATGTCCGTTAAAGATGCTAAATCTACTTCCGAAACTTTTCTACAATTTTAACTGACAATAGCACGAGCTCAATAAAAAGTTATTACCTTCGTCTCGAAATAGTTGCCTAAGCGGAGAACGAAACAAAATCATTAAGCGTAACAGATCCCATACAAACCGTCCATCAATGTAATCCGAAAATGTTCCGTGGATCGAGCTTAGTTACGAAACTGACAGTTCATCTTCAAAGATCCAAGTTTGTACGACTATTTGTTACCTACTAATAAAATAAAGTCCGAAACGATCTAATTTTAAAAGTATAACGGTGCTGTTTACGCTTAGGTAATGCAATTATCATTTCACCGTTGTGTTATCACGTGATTAATCTTCGCCAAACTCCCAGTATGCAATTGAATGTGTAACGTTCACGCTGCTGATGAAACTCACATTGGGAGGTCGTCAGCGAACGAGACGGACGCAAGATTTATCGTTTAATGATTGCGACAGACACGGCGCAGAACACCTATTTGTTTTAATAACACACTCCAATGAAGATACATTCAAAACGTCCACCGCCGATAGACAGCGTATGTGTATCGTTGTCATGTTTACTAATAAAATATATATACGAATGCGATATGTTATTACTCGAGCCGTTATAATACATATAAGAGAGGTTCGGAGATTGATGACAGAGCAGCATCAACATTGCTTTAGGGTGTTACGTTGAATGCTTCGTCGATTAAAAACTCGAGTGTATCTCTATCTATTTTTAAGCATCTTTCCATCGATGCGTCGGGCACAACCAATTCGGAGTTTACGATCCGTGGAGATGATGTAGCGGGCTGCAAAGTTCAACGGTCGGGGTTTAGTTAATATTCCTGCGCGTAGCGGCAGAAAATCAAATAAACAGTCGCTTTCATCTCCGGTTTATCGGCGATGCACTTCGTAGCCTTGCACTTTGCCGTGTGTGTTCAACTGTTCACTCGCCGCAGCCATTACTCAGACAGAGGTTGTCGACTTAATAACAATCCGCGCCGCTATCGATTTTGCATTCCTGTATGAAAAAATAACAAAGCGAGAGCCTTTTCATTGCGTGTCAGTTAGTATTCTTAATTCAGTTTTTTTTAACTGGGAGCATAGATGAATGCCAGTTTCAAATTATTTTCGTAAATGGCAACACTATTTAATACTATGCACAGATAAACGCAAGCAAGTGGTCTACCAGTTTTGCGTCGTTAGAAATAATAATATTTGCGCATTGATTATCTATTTACTATTCATTAAACATTAAAACAATTTCACGCACTCACGCTTCTGATACGCCCGATAATGTCTCTATTGATTTTACCGGTAGTTCGCGAAAGCACTCCAATATTGACAATGAGCGGTAGTTTAGATGCTGCTACGTGCTTCGGGAGTTGATGAGGTTTCTACGTGATTCCCAGTTCATTGCTCTACTTTTTTGGCACTTGATCTTGCGAATGAGTTTGCAGACTTCGGTTCGCAGACAAAGATCTCGAGTGACAAGATTTATTACGTTACAGAAACATTTTACTGCTGTACGCTCAGCTTTTATATACAGCGAAGCGAACTTTTCAACTGCCATAGCTCTAAATAAGCCGTACACGATGTCCAACTTTGTATGTGTATTTGTCGGGGAAGATTTTTAGTATTCTCAATCGCGTATCTATCACGCGGCAATGAAGATGTCCGAACGAACCGGCTATCGCTTTCAGGATCACAACGTCATTACGTGTGAAATCAATGTGTGTAACTAGGCGTGATACGGGGCTGTCGATGGTTGTGAATGCTGATTTTCAATACAGTCGCATTAGCAGTGGATGCGGTGGCGCCGCACGTGATTCTCATGTTGATTGAGATCACACGTCCGCTACAAATTGTTGCTCCAATTCGCATGCGACGGGAATACATTGCCCACCTGTCGTACGCCTTTTTAATATCATCATTTTTCACACTTTTCTATTAGTTACATGCGTATGATGATTGCGTTCGAGTTGTTCATCCGCCGTGTCCTTCTGTCAATGGTAGCATTATTTATTGAAGACTTACATTAATTAACGTTTATACTGTAAGTACATTAAATTGCATTGTAATAATTTCTAGTATTTTTTTTTTTAAATTGCCACCGTCCACGGATAAAATACGACCAAAAACTAATCTCAAAGCATCTGCGTAAGCGAAATTTCATTAATACGCCAACCTAAAAAGATGAACATCCCGTTTGTTATGCTAACTCGGTTGTTTTTATCTAAATTAACCCACTTCAGTCTTTGTATCGAACATAATGAAGATACCATCATTTGCATTCTCAATCTAAAGCGCAGGTAGACTGAGTTCGCTCGTTTGCCTCCTGAGGGTGGTGTGATATATTCAGGCCCCATTTAAATATTCCCGGGGGTGATAAGGGGTAGGGATGCGCGGCGGTTAATCAAGTAACGTGATCCATTTATCTGGAGAGCACTCTTGATATGGTGTTCCTAAATTTTGGAATATTGTAGCCTCGCTCAGGGGTGAGAGTCGAGGTAACGTAATAGGCTAACGAGATATTGATGTCTACACGCACTCTATACAACATATTCGTGAACTCTTGCAAAAAATACACCAAGGGTTCAACAAGTAATGGTGTAGAACAGATAACAATTGTCACATTGGAGGTGTGCTTTAATGGATATTGTGTGTAGACCCGACATATTATGTGTTAGGTGCTTATTCAATTATTGTGCACTGTAACTTTGCTTTAGTAGATGTCTTCCGGCTATTGCAATAAACTCATATTTCATTGCTATTTTATCAGCGTGCATTTGACCTCAGTTATGGTTTCCTGGATAAAATTGTCATGTTGGATATAAATACATTATTCTGTAATGTTAATTGTTTTATACATTTCGCTGTCTAGTCAAGATAGCAATGTAATCTTAGAGATTGATACCTAGCTCTTACTGTTGGACGGAAATAAGTAGAACTTTAAGTCTATTGAGATTCGACGAAGGTCGAATGCGATGAATATTCAACAGTTTTTAGATAAACTTCTCTTCAGAGACTGGCACAGCGGCGGTAGTGACAATGTAAGCTTAATACTTGCAAATATATAGCGACAATGCCGTGTAAAAGTATCATATCCAAATACCGATAAATCTCGCTTTGAACCCGTCAACAAGTCGATGCAAAGGATAAAGAGTTGCATTAACAGGCGCAGTGTTATAATAGACTTAAAAAAATATTAAGAATAACTATCGTTACTGGAAATTACAAATATATTTCTGCATATAAAAAAAGGATAGAGTTTAACAATAATATGTCACGTTTCGATAAGAAACTCAATTAATATTCAAATCCAAGGACACGGTCAATGAATATTCAAATTAAGAACTTCGCAGTCGGCCGTATCAATAGCATCATATCGATCGCAATGCAGCGAAGTGGGGAACTGAGTACAGGCGTCTTATTGCATTCGATCTATTTACCTGTTTAATATACAAGAAGTTGTGCTCGTTGAACCGCAATACAACTATGCACACAACATGCACTTTATTGTTATCGATTCTAAAAATTATCGACATATCTACTTGCGTGCATCTAACGTTAAGCATAGTCTTCTTTAACCGAATGTTGGGGTGTACTAAACTCCTCTGCCTACCCCTTAAGGGGATTACAGGCGTGATGTTACGCTTTTCTTTAACCTAAACTCTTTAACCTAACTAACCTAACCTTCTTTAACTCGTATAAACATAAACAAAAATAAATATAGCTTTTTTTAAACTACATGTATTTTTTTTAGTTCGATGTACTATAGAAACATGTTTTTTAGTTTTCTTAAAATATATTTATTATTTAATGATCTAAAAGTCATGTCATACGAGTATGATTAAAATATAGGCTTATTAAAGTCGTTTAAGCACGTTGTAAAATATTTCTATACTGAAGTGAAAAAGTTACTCACACACACACACACAAGCTTACAAGCCGACAAGCAAACAAACATACAGAAACGTGAAGCTAATATAAAGCGCGTAAAAAGTTACATATAAAATTGAAGGTTTGATTTCTTTAGGCGTTACCGTCAACACATCAGTCTCCGCAGCGGCCCGCTTACAGAAACCGGCAATTCACAAAAAATAACTGCATCATGATTTTAGCGTTGCATTTAAGTTTTGTTTCCACTGCCAAGATAGTGATATACATAACACTGCATCCACGCAATGTTATACCATTGATCGCAATGCAGTGAAGCCGTTTTCGTACACAATGACAGCTTACTTCATTCAATGTGTTCACGTGTTTTAAGAATTTAAATTTCATAAAATTAATAAGTGACGATTGTCTTATGAGATTTGTAATATTCAGTTTCATAATGATATTATAGTATAATTTCTTAATTAAAAACCCAACAGCATAATTAGTAAATTGAATGATATTATGTGGGGGTGTACTACACTCCTTTGCCTACCCCTTAGGGGATTACAGGCGTGATGTTACATTTTGAATGATATTAATAATAATCTCTCTCTTCTCTCCTTAGACACATAAATCTTCTCTTCGTTTCCT
>DWDX01000812.1:0-22641 GCA_018245675.1 Agara michaeli | reverse complement strand
AAGTTAACCCTTGTTAAGCATATTATATTTCTGTTATAAAGACAATCACATGACTTTTATTTTTAACACATGTTAAGCTTCGTTCCTTTTTTAAAAACATCTGATGCTTATTTATTTTGATTAATTTTGATTGAAAGAGTAGTCTGATTCAAGCTATCCCTGGCGATACGGGGAAACTAGAATGTAGAAGCTTGCAGGCTTTTAGTGTAAAGTACAGTGCGCTCTGGCCAGTGGTTATCTATACCAATCAACACTCGTTGGAATGTAGGGGTAATAGAGTGGCAAGATTTTTCTTTTAAAATAAAGCGCAACATTTATTTAATGGCAACTCAAGTCACGTTTTGCTACTGCTGTGCTTAATACTTCGTATGTGTTGGTAATAACAATGTGATGCAAGTTAAATGCACCAATAAAAATACTCATGTCGCGTTTCGTTGAACTCAGAATCCATCTGGTATTAATATAGCACAATAAATAAGAGCCTTGATGGATCGAAATCAAAAAGCGGATATATTCGATTAATGGAACACGAAATGGTCGTTTACTGTAACTAATTGTGTAATTTCGTTGGTACAATGTAAAGGCGGCTCTGTTGTTAAATAAAAGACAATGCCTTGTTTATAGTTAAGCCTCGTTTCCCGTCCGTAGTAAACTGATAGTTTTAATTTTTTTATATCGTCGTCCCACCCACCATTGACGTCAATCGGCCGGTTCAACTTGCACGCGAGCATGTGTGTGCGCAGTGCGTGTGTGCGCGTGTGTAATGCAGGGCCACAGGGCTACGTAATACACGGTTAGCCGACATTTTAAATTATAACCGCCTAATGATTACTTCCTCTGACGGATACCGTGTTTGTTTTAATAAAATATTCTACGTACGTGCCGTTTGTTTTGGCGGGAAAACATTCGGTTTCAATTCTGTGCTCTAAGTGCTTACAACCTTGCGCAATACGTTGAAATAACTCATTGGGTTATTTCATTGATTGTCGTATTGTAATGTGATAATTTAATTCGTTAATCGGTGGTAACCAAATGATACGTGCTGATATAATAGGACAATTTAAGCACATACAAATTCGGAATATTTGACCTTAAAAACAAGTACCTAGGACACCTGGACGCATTCTATATTATGCAACATATAGTTACATATTGTATTGACTAAATATCATATGCTGTTTTAGTTATGTGAAGCTGTTGCAAACAAATTTTTATCATATTGGATTTTTAAATCGCATTTAATACAACCCTACAGAGCATTGAGCAAGTGTTAAATCGCTTGCGGCGAAATGTCGCAGTAACTTTACAAATAACAAAACAAAAACATCTGCATTTTAAGTCGACTATAAATTTATTGCGCCTCACGTTTTTATTTTTAATCTTTAATTTTAGTTCGCAAACGATTTCAAAATAAATATGTAACACACCGGAACTGGCGGGTTTGCGTTAGAGGAAAATGTGTTTAAGTAGTAGGTAGGATCTAAATGCATTTGAGAGTGAATTTGAAAAGCTTGCAACAATTATGTTATTGTAATTTTTATAGAAAACAATGAACTGATACTACAAAGACTTGTTGTTAAGTGGTTATCGTACCACAGACACCTTGAGATCGAACTGAGATGAGATGCTATTCCTAAGGATTAAGTTGGGATATCACATCGAAGTGTGTCTGCTATACCTTTTAAAACGAAACTCAAAAATCCTGATAAATATATAAAGTTTCATAAATTAAAACTGAGCAATGCATACACAGACTCGTTTATTCACACATTTCAATGGATCGCCATTATCATGCATGATATTTTAATCGAACTAGAATCATTCCTCTGCCAGCTTACTGGTACCTCGCAAACCACTTTAAAGTGAACTATCCACTCAAGATATGTACTAAAACATCCATTTACTGCTATGAGTAAAATTTGTATTCAATCAATTTGAATTGAACTACTGATATCATCACACAATTGTTAATTACTGAAATGATTTTTATTTTCAGTGTTATTATACGAGTAATATTTTATATGTGGCACACGGTGCTTTCTGCTCACCCCGTTACGGATTTGGCGTGATGGTATAATGATAAAAATAATGATTACAGTTGTTGCTTAATGGTGTGACGGATTAGTTATATTCAGAAGCAATATTTCAACTCGGTCGCAACATAATCCGCGTAAAGTCACCATATTATGTAGCATTACGTACCTACATAATATATTCGTGCGCGCGTTGCATTGCTGGTCGCATATGCATTTATGTTTATGCAACTGTCAGGTGGTATGTCAAAAATGTAATTCACAGATGCGAATAGCTATCAATCTATACGTATTTGTATTTTATTACTTTCTTGTAACATATTCGTTTATACCAAAGCTGGTCACGCTAAATCACTGATGCAGTAGGCAGACCAAACATCTCTGTCCTTACAGACCTGACGTGCTTCTTCTACATTCATCGCTTTTTTCAAACATGTACCTACACCGGTTTTGAAAATTTCTGCCTCCATCATCTGCCAGATATAAAGCCAATATTGATTTATCTATAGCAATAATATGTTTATATCGTATATACGTATCATCCAACTGTCGCTTTTATAAAATATGCAACGTTTTTCTGTACGTACCTTGCAATGACTTACAATTGTTTGATGTATTTTACGTACAGCACGATGCTGGCTACCGACACGTCGCGATGCCTGTGTCCGAAAATGGAACGAGAAAACAGTGGTTTTTATATGTGTCACGTGTAATTTTAATCTGTATACGAAATGAATGAAAGTCTTTGCAAGTTACAGAACCGTATCTCGTCCGGGTCGCTCAGGTGTCAATCCCCTGAACTTTAAATGACTTGTGAAGATTAAAGAGTAAAATTCCTTGTTCCAGATGAACGACGATTGACCGGTTGACTCCTGAGCGACCTGCGGCGGGACCGGACCAGCGCGCGACCATAGCTTCGTTCACCTCGCGAAGACGAGCTTCGAAATTTAAAAAAAATAAATTACAAATGCAATCCGTCTCTACGTTCGAGAAGCAAACGTCAACATGTCAATCACCCTTCAACACGACGTGAACATAAAAATACGTGAACTTATGAGACATGTATCATAGCGACGCTGATCTAATTTTATAGTTATCAATTTAATCATTGGTTGAGAAATTTTAATCCGATGTTCAAATATCGCGAGTATTTTGTTTTTCTTTTTGTGATAAACGTTGATAGTTGCCTGCATTCCCTGCGGACTTAAACTGGTCTCAATTAGGAATAGCAAGAAAGGGACCAACGCTATATCTGTCTCATAAGTAATGTTGTTTTCATTTTAGTCCTTCAAAAAATGTGTATTTATCTAACATGCCGTGGTTTTTTGATTGTGTTTATTATGTACAATAATTCAATGTGAAAAATGAAGAAACCAATCAAGCGATGGATTAAATTAAAGCAAAGAAGACAATAGTTCACGCATAGATCACGGTTGCTGCACTGACCGCGGAAGATCCGGTGACCAGCGTGCCTATGAACTTCGTCAATTAGATAAAGCAGTTGGAAGTAATGGATATATTGAGTATAAGGCGTGAATAACTTGACAAGTAATTTTGGTGATTTATAAAACAATTCGCTAATATTGTTGCATTATCTGACACTAGCTAATTAGATTCAATTTTATAATATATTAAAAAGCATAAAGTAAAATGTAACAATAAAATGTGTGCTTAAAAATGAGACCTATCTGAAAAGTATGCCTTTTGGACTACTTGTCAACGTATTTACTTCTTGCGTGGAATTAATGTATTAACCAGAGGTGATGGAGTATGCTCCCGCATTTTCTGCAGAGACGCGCACAACAGGGGGACGCTGTAATGGTTGCAGCTAATAGTTTTATCACTTTGCATTCTCTATGACTCTTGGTAAACATCTAGAGACATTTTTTTTAAGGGATGGTAACTCTATGACTCTTGGTAAACATCTAGAGACATTTTTTTTAAGGGATGGTAACGCTGGTAGGTTTTTGGTGACGCTTCTGGTGTAGCAAATAACCACTTACCATCAAGTGGCGACATTGCCTATTTTTCAAGCCATGGAATAAAAAAAAAGCTAGTATTTTAGACAAAAATTGAATCTTTGTGTACATAAACCAATCCCAAAGACTGTATATACAAACTTCCCCTCAAGTATGTATGCACATCGTATTTGCTTTATACTTAACCACAAAATTACTTGCTGCTGTTTATGTTATATATATAAGGTGATATTTTAAGTATTGACGAAGTGGATGACTTGATATTTAACAGTGACTTGTTGAAAATGCGCAATTAATATATGATATTATGAATGTATATGTATTTATGATTGAAGGAAGCTAGTGTATGTTGGTGTTTTCGATTTATCATGATAATAAATTTTAAATTCCATATCGAGATTCATGTTACGAGGCTGTTAACTTAACTTTTCATTTCTTTTTGGTATTCTGTTATTAGTGATGTGACCTATAGTTTTCATTCAAAATTGTATTATATTATATAATGATGCGAATAATGCATATGGCGCGGGCACAATATTATTCATTTGAACTTGAACGAAATAAACTCGTGTATTTGATTTAAATAACATACCATTGAAATATATACGTAGAAATGAAAAGAGAACGGTAATTCAGCTCAGACGAAGCTTTACTCAAAAAGGTATCAACTTCTCTTTTTGAGTTGAAAATATCTGATAGAGTAGTAATATTAGATCTATTTACCTACAATTCAATCGTTAAATACGATATAAAATGCATCAATAACAGTACATATACGTACATTGAATAACCTTATGTGACAACCCGATCATTGTATCATGCGTCCGAAAGGCAGAATTCTGTCTGTAAAACAAATATCTCTTTTCTTTTTCCCATTTGTGTCTCATAAAACTTATGTAATACTGCGATTTAACCTAATCTCGCTTTTATAGTTACTGTATTATTAATATTTTCAACATTATCAGCTATTTCTATTTTATGTTATTGTAACTGTAATTATCTAATTATGCTAATGTGTAAAGGCGGGGAGTCATAAACGTTCAAGCAATAATGGATATTACATCTTTTAGGGTTAATTATTCAAAAGAACTCTTCAATTTATAATTGTAATAAATAAGATTTATTGTAATTATATTTTTATAAATATACCTCTTTGCATTATACTAACCGCTTTTTTAAAATTCAAGTTACTAAAGATATATATATATATATATATATATATATATATATATATATATATATATAAGCTTATTTTTATTCGTTAATTACCATAAAAGTATTAATGTGTAGTATCTTTATTTTTATTTATGAAACAATTTTTACCTTTAAGATATTATATTCGTACACACGAGATTGATATTCGAAAAAATGAAATCGAAAATTCCGTTCTATCCACGCGGGTTTACATGGCAACTGAAGTACTGTTGAGTATGTATTAATTTTGGCAACTGGCCATAAAAGAAATAGTCTAGATGTAATTGCAATGTGTATGAGTGTATTAAAAATTATTTGATGTGACATTCGACATTCGTGACGGTATATTTGTGTGACAGTAATTTTAGCAGAGTCAGAGTCATCGCTAAAATTAGTATTTTGTGACCACACCAGCGTACTCAAATTCCTCTTTGATAATTATATTTTGTTTTTGTGTTATTAATTAATATGTATTATATAATAAAATAATCAAGAATGTTACAGAATAACAACATATCATTTCTTATGTAGATTTTTGTTTAGTTTAGTTAAATTTTATTATTGTCTATATTTATTGAGAGGCTACTTTTTGATGCGATTATTATAATCTATAGATACATAATCGTGTTAATAGAATATACCAAATTAGTTCTTGCCTTAAGTTTTAAACGTGGTTTATATATCAATGCAATATCCAGTTATTATTAATTTGTAAGTGATTCTTTAACGATATGTTTGTAACGTTAGGAATTAGGTGTTGAATTCAATAAATATTTTTATCCATACATCATTATAAATGGCATACTGTGTTTATAGTTGATAATATTTATATCAATACTTATCGTTAGATACTATTTACGTGCATTACCTATAGTTTTAATTTAACATTAATATATGTATATGTCGAATAAATTTTATGAAATGTTTTTTGTACTTTGTTTTTTAACTATCCGATACAGTTCCGGTTAAACGAAAATCAATTGACGAGTTTTACACTACTTAGTCCTAATTACGAAATTACTCTTGTCTAGTTATACATAATAACTTCGTACATCTTATTCAATTATAAAATTACTATACTAAATAATTACCAATAACGCTTGTAGAACGGCTGTGGCTTCCCAATGCTGTATTGTTTTGATTTTCCTTCGTACAAATGCAGTTAAATCAGTATATTTGTATTGAATTTACACAAGCGCCTGTCGCGGTTAACCGCAAAACAAAATCGTTAAAAATAGCAACCGTTTTGTTAGTTCAAAGAATTGTCAACTCTGTCGTGTTACCGGTTAAATTACGAATGCCATTTGATTAATGAATATCGTTATGATTAATTAATTTAAGCAATAACATTATTATATTTAATAAAAAAAAATGATAAATAAAACATTCTGTGAACCTCCTGTTAGTTTCATTTCCTTGTATTTGTATTTAGCAGGCAAGCATAATGTCACATTGCTATTCCTTTCTAATCTGCTGGTTCGGTGATATTACGAAATGTTCATTGCTCTTAACTTTTACAAAGGCGTTTATAAAAAGCTTCGTAGATCGAGTATGACTGTTTAAAATGGAGTCTTAAATGTTAGACTTAGTCTTTTAGTCTTAGTTTTTAGTAGTAGTTTTAGTCTTAAATGTCTTATTACGAGACGAACTCCGTTTTCACAAATAGAACAATAAAATCTATCTTATTATCTTATCTTATCACGATTAAGCATATTTGCGGGTGGGTGCGGTGATGGTGTACAATTTATCTGATGGGAGTTAATAAAAAACTCACGGCCCCTTCGTTATGGTATGAAAATAGTTGCTGTTAGTAGTGTTACAGTACCGTAACATACAGACAGATAAACAGACAAAAATGTTAGATATCGTTTTTCGTTGCAAGTCCCGTCTAATTTTAATTACAAACATACACTTTAATTTTAATATATTAACATAGATAGATCGGCAATAGACTCACCACCTATTCCATTGTGGGACTTAAACGTAACTGGTGAAATGTGGGGGTGTTCTACACTCCTCTGCCTACCCCTTAGGGGATTACAGGCGTGATGTTATGTTTATAATTAAAAATATTTAACTAAAGCTAAAAATAACTTCGACCGCTTGCGAGCATAACAAGACGTAATCGCAAGTAGCTAGGCTTCAACTTAACATAGCATTGCAACGCCATCCATCTGGCGGAATAACAAAACGCGTAACCAAAAACAACCGGTAGTCGGAGTAACTGCCGGCTAAAAAAATAAAAAAAAACCCCGCGAACACAATGAATTGAATCCTGCGTCCAAACGAAAAGGGGTCAGCCATTCCCAAGCGAAAGTGTTATAAGCGGGAAAAAACTGATTTTAATAAAACACATATCTGCATATTGCACCTTTCCGTATTAAGACAATAATACAATCGCTGCTAGCGACATCTGTTCTTAACCCTCTCGCTACCCATTGTTTATAGTTACAAAAGTAAAAAAATACAACAATGGACCGCGTTGACACAATTACGCGACCCTTCAAACGTTCGCGCTTGTCCTAAAACAAAAAAAAAGGAGATTGTTATAAGGAGAACAGGTTTTCATTATCATTAGAAAGGGTAAAATGAGATGTGAAGTCGTGAAGTACCCAGTGGACGTAGCAGGGTTATAGTATGGGAAGTTGCGGATTTTTGAATTGGCAACTCATAATTTTTAGTATCATAATACATAAAACTAAAAGTAAAATACGTATTAAGACGGTCACAAATTACAAAAAAAAATATACAAATTTATGCCTGATTACTTTAATATAGTTACAAGTTGATCCCTAAAAGCAAAATATACTTAATGGATTAAGTGAAATAGCTATAAACTTTAAAGGTACGTAAATCTTCCCTTACAATGTAAATGACTTCGACGGGAGTCTATAATAAACATTCCTTATATTGAAAATAAATCATTATGTATTACTGATATACTATTAACCTTTCAATTTAATCTACTAGCAGCAGTCTGGGTCTTTATAATACTAAAAGTTGTTTAAAAGTCCTATGTGATATTAAGCACGCTTACTCTAAAACTATTTAAGCAAAAATAATCATTTACAAACCATCTCAACATATATCAAGAATGCTGTACATTTTGATTCGGTCGTATTAAGCAATTTCGAAATTTTTTGTTCTTTTTTTAAACTCTCAATGTTATTTTTAAATATTCAACGAGTTACAATATCAACCCTACTGTATGCCGTATTTTAATTACAGCTTCCTCTTCCCTAAGCTTCTCGAAGACATTGTCCCCTTTTAATTTATTCATGCAATTCATTAGAAATCATACTGAACTGGCAACACATGCAAATAGGGCGAAATTAAAATCATAGACAAAGTGTTTTTTTTTCTCTTTCCGCCAACTTTGTCACTGCAACGTTCCCACCAAACAGGATTCTACGATTGTATATTTGAATTCAAGATAAGAACGTCTTACGAATATTACTTTTTTTTTTTTTATTGTAATGAGTATTTCTGATTCTTAAATTTTTTTTTATTAAAATTAAAAACATTGCATTGTGAGTTACTCCATTCGGTTCGTGTATATTTAGAATAAATTAAATAATTTAGAAATATTTGCGCTGTGATAGATTTTTTTGTAATAATAATTAAAATGAAACATTGTCGTTTATGACTTTCAAAATATTACATTTTTACAACTTTAGATCAATTATTCAAACATTAGGTCGCTGTTAGCCAAAGTACCTACTTTTATTTTATTCATTAATATACATACATATATTTAACATTTTATTAATTTTGATCACCAATCATTTAATCTATAAAGTATGAACTTATAAAACCAAATTTCAATCGAAACCCCTGGACATTTCATCGGCGGAAATGCCGCACTATATTGAATAGAAAATATTAAAGAATCTTTAATACTTTTCTGCTAGCATGAGTGTGTGACATTATTTTGATATTCCTTATTTTTGTCTATTGATTGTACTGTAAATGCAAGTGTTAGAGCAACTTCGCACATGACGGTCTAACTTAAACTCAGACCGCAGCGTACTTTGATAAAAACACATATCTCACTACACACTGAAACACTGATAAAAATATTCACGCTCATTACAGAAATATTTTATTAGGATGGTAATCGAACCCACACCGCCGCCTCGGCGCTCAGGTTCACCAACCATTAAACGGAGACAGTGCAGCGCAGTTACATTCCACCTCTATCCCTCATCCAATTGAAGTATATTAGCCAATGATGACGTCACACCCGCAATTTGACCACGGCGTGTCGAAAGATTACCAGTAATTTAACACCTGTATTGTAGACAAATTATTTCTATATAATAAAATACTGTCCGAGCTATGTGTTCGGGTCGTATCTCTGACGCCCATCTAGTACCAAACGTCAGAGCTTTATTCAATAGACCATGAAACAGGGACACCTGGAGGACATACCTAACACATGCAGGATATAACCTTAACTAGGGCTGTCACCATTAACAAAGAAAGACAGAAACAAAACCGTCCATTTCGTTATTTTTACAGGGGATGAAATTGTTTTTTAAAAATTGTACATCACTTTGTTTATATTAGTTACTGCTTATTGGAATGATAATTGTATTTATCTATTATGATTAGCTATTAGCTATAACTAAATCGGTTAAGCCGTACCAAAGATTACCCCGGACAAATAGAATGACAGACAGACAAAATTTGTAAAAATAAAAAGGTTGTTTATGTCTAGGTATCATGTAAAGAACTATAAGCGCTTGCGAATCCACTCAGTTATTTTGAAATCGCAGAGAGGCACTTCTTGATACATGGGTTAAAAATTATTTATGCAGCAATCTTTATATATTACCTGAATATAGCAAAAATGAAGATTTCATGCACATTGAAACAAATGTGTGCAGAGCATACACTTTACACAATAAAAGTGTAATCATACTTACTACGCTGGGAGACATTGTTGCGCCATAAATAAATAGCAATAAAATTCTATCGCCATTGTAACTGGCAACCCTAAAAATAATCTATGGTTAGATCATACGCTAAACATCTGCCTATCGCCTGTAGATTACTTCCTCTATATATTATCTAGGGCTTGCGTTATCCGAGCTTTGACTAATAATAGGTACAAGTTTATTTCAATTTTAATACAACTGTTATGAATAAAAACTTAAACGATATCCTAAACAGCTGTCGTGAAGCGACTAATTTCAGACATGCCGCTTGTGCATCGCCTGGATTGTGGAAATCAATAACACGAAAAGCTTTACTCTAGGCTTCCCGTCACCAAAAGCTTGCATTGCACCCGAGACCAAAAGCTTGCATATCACTTATAATTACAATAATAAAAACACAGTATGTTGTATGTTGTTGTAGAGGAAACGCGTCAGGTTTGCAAGGACAGAGATATTTGGCACTCGGTGCTTTCTGCCTACCCCGTTAGGGACCTGGCGTGACGGTATAATGATGATGTTGTATAAGTTTATTTACCACGACCAAGTGCGTATATTACATATTATTTAACTGTAACTTTTAATCTCACTTTATGCTTACTTTTCGTACTAATTTTTATTTATATTAGTTTTTAACGAATCGTGAGACATCATTATTTGACCACAATTTTTGTTTTTTTTTTTAAATTTCATATTTCGACAAAAAAGTGTTTGTTTTTTATTAATTGTATTTACGCTCTTAAACAATCAGCTAATGTTATTTAATAGAAATGATGGCTGTTGTGTTTCGCATCTGTAACGAAGTTCTATGAATTTAGAATATGGAATTGTTCCGATTTCAAAATGATTGCAACCTTGAATATATTAATATGCCTGTTTTTATCATAGACAAGTAAAAATGTTTTTTTCGTAGATTAGAAGACATTGAGGTACGGATGCGCAAAAAAATAATAAAAATGAGACTAAAGCATAATACTTTTTAATTGTTGCAAAAATAATATGAAAGTGATATACAGTTATCGTATAAAGTATATAATAAAGAATACATTATGTGGTGAATGAGTGTTAATGAAATATATTTAAAAATGTAATTAGAATTTAACTCAAATGTCGTATGCATTATGAAAGACTAGTTTTTACCCGCGGCTTCGCTCGCGTGAAATTCGGTCTGGCATATTAAGTTTCTTGACAGATCATTTCAATAGTAAAAAAAAATTATTAATAGTAAAAAAAAAAATATTTATTCAATCGTATCGTGATAACTTTTAAACTATTCGGCCAAATTATTTAGTATGAAGGACAAAGTTTATCTACATGAAAAACTTAAACCGACAAATGTATTGATTTTAATAAAAGTTTGATAAATATCATTACAAACTGTAGCCTATATGTTATTCCGATGTATAATCTATATTACTGTAAAAGCTTCATGCAAATCGGTCCAGTAGTTTTTTCGACAATTAGTAACAAACATACACACAAACTTTCGCATTTATAATATTAGTAGAATATTAAAAATTAAAAGGTATTACAACTTCATATCGAATTGCTTGAATTAGGTAGATACTTAATATACAGAAACATTTGGCAACCTAAATACAAAGTATTTAATCGAGAGCAGTTGGGTTTGAATTATCAGAACTTGACCTTTTGCACCCTTCATCATTTAGCTGTTTGGCGATGTGTAAATTAGAGAAAGTGTGCGCCATTTCCTACGGCTATTATTCTAAGTAAGTTCGTAACGTTATGCAATGAAATGGCGTATATCATTTTTAATAGGCCTTTAAATTTCTGAGCGCTATTAATGTATGATTTTTCTAAAAGCTTGTGCCCGCAACTTCATCTGCCTGAATTAAGGCGTTAAAATATTGATTGATTAGACTAATACTATTGACGGCTGTTTCATATATAAGCTGCTCTTTCATATTGAACTCCCATCCAAATTAGGTAAACCGTTCGGAAGAATCCCCCGGACAAATAGATAGATTAACAAAAATTAACAAATGTATTCTTAAGAAAATGCATGAAATCGCAAACAGAACAGTTTGAATCTGAATGTAGGTAAATCTAAACACCCAACATTTAAATGTTATTTAACAAAAATAGTACCATAAAATGTTTCCTAGATTATATTATGGAATAGCTTAGCTCAGACGGCAACTGCTTCCAATAAAAATATATCCTCGCAGCATTAAATCGGGATTCGGAGTGGATCGGCTAAGAGATATACATAATGTTGAATAGACATAATACTGAGGTACTGGCAAGTAATATATTTCCGAATTTAAAAGAATATGTTTTTAAGCTTTTCACTTTAAATTTCTTTCTTTGAATCGCTGTCACGGCAATAACGTCACATGTCAATAATTTGATACAAAGTGTGAATACGTTGACAAGACTACTTCAACACAACAACACACAAGATATAAAATATTTATTTCTAAAATCTATTTAATATTATTGAAATATCTTTTAAAATTGATCTAATTAATTTACTCGCAAGTTGTAGATAATGTGATAGCGAGTGTTATGTAAATCATCAAAATAAATGACATAAAGTTGTTTATCTGCAACTCGATTCGTCAACGCATTCACGCTTTCTACTTAATGTTGTTGGAACTTTCTACCCTAGGTTCGACGTCATCAAGCCACTGATGTGTTCATTTTCTCTAGCTATGTATTATGTAAATAAGTGAACCATGTTAATTTTATATTTTGCGTACTAGAATATAAAAGGCGTACAAAAACTCGCAACCGTATTTTTTTTATCAGAAATTGCTATGTCTGCATGCATCTTTAACATTTAGCTGGCATTTGTCGTTCTTCATAAACGTAAACAATCATCAACAGTTTCATCCAGGCTATATTCAGTAATGACTATGAATATTTTTCTATTTTACCTGATAACTAATACCTACACCTCACTTCTCCCTCTATTATATTGTCACGAACCCATTCATACAAAGTTCAACGTGTTTTAACACCCTCAAACTTAACCTCATTCATCAGATATCCGTAGGCGTTACGAAAGAGACCATTTAATTTCCCCTTTTCATGTACTGAAAAGAGGGTTATGTGAAGCTGCATTTTTTTAAACTGGATGAAATTAAGAATAACATAAAGCTAAAATAATAAATTGAAACCTGGCTTCAAAATTTATTTCAATTTTAAAAGAATGACACTATATTATCACTTTCCTTAAAACAATTTCATTGCTTACCGTTAACTTCAGTTCAAATATAAATATGTACAATTATTAAAAATTTAGCTACGGTACAATAAAGAAGTCAACCAGTCGGGTCTGGGTTGATGCGGTTTATATTCGGGCGGGCTTAAAGCCAACGGCGACGGAGCGTCCGCCAGGGCTACCGATGAGGAGGTCTCGGTTACAGCTACGCTAGTTTTTCCTTTCATAATAGATCTTAGTTCCTCGTTCTCTACAGCCCTAGTCCGTTGTAAGCTTTCTCTCGTTTCCTTCATCTTTGACAGTTGCTCTCTCAAACATCTGTATTCTTCTAAAAATTTTTCCAACTGTGACGCTCGGAAGTCGTAATCCTCAAACGGCTGACCGGTCCGCGAATAGTCTCGAAGCCCAGAAAGGTCCAGCAACGGAGTAGCGGACGGAACAGAAGTTTGCTCTCTAGATGGGGACGCTGGAAGGCTTGGATTTCGACGTATTCGGTTACCGCCTACGGACAGATCTAAAAAACTATTCGATCGACGTCCACTTGGTTTTTGTTGACATTTTTCATAATTTCTATCAAAATAAGTAACAGAATCACCACCTGAACTATTCCTTCGACTACTTAGAAGAGGACTACGACTATCGCCGTCTTTTCTTCGAGGTATAGTATAAAAGTAGTATGGATCGTGCTTTAAGTCACTGCGTAAATACGAACTAGTGCCTAAGGCGCTCATTTCTATAAGGTCCGGATAGTTCTTCTCACTGTCGCTACCGGAAAGATCATTATCAAGCCGCTCACGGGTTCTTGGTCGCGGGCATGTACGACTGTTGTTATTATACCGATTACTGTCTGACAATATCTCTACGTGACTGCTCAATACACCCGCAGATTTGGAATTTTGCATTGGTTCTGATGTTTCGTTTCTGTAACAAAAAAAGAAAAGCATTTTTATAAAAGACGACACCTATTAAAATGTTACAGAGGCATATCAATCACGACCATAATTATAAGCCGTACCTGTGTTTCGTTCTTTGATGTAAATATAAAGGTTAATTAAGAAACATGGTGTTTATTCATGATTGCTCGTAACACGTGTAGGGTATGACAACGGCGCAGCCTCTTGATAAGGCGTGCAAATGAGCGTTACGTCACGAAAAGCCATATGCGTACTTGACACATTAGCGCATGAGACTGTATTACGCCGAGCATGTGTCCTTTAGCTTTGACTAGAAATTTATTTAGATATGTGTAATCTCGCATAATATTTTATAATTTGTACTTTTAAGTCACATATGAACGTGAAAGTTTAATATTTCGTATTGTACGGCACATTTAAATTACGAAAAGCGTACTGCATTTTCAAATTAATTTTACTATTAACTGTCCTTGTGGTCGAGTGGTTAGAGACCGGAGGTCGCTGGTTCGATTCCCACCCAGGAAAAACATTTGTGTGACGGGCACATTTGTTTCTTCTGTATCTGAGCGTAATAAAAATATCTATATGTGTTATATCGTATTTATATATATATTTTTATCAGTTGTCCGGTTACCATAACGCAGTCATTGAATTGCCTAATTTGGAATCGGATAGCCATGTGTGGAATTGTCCCCAAATATTATTAGATATTATTATTATTACTTTTATGTGATATCGTGTGAAAATTCTTCTTAGTCCAACAGCTTACGAGAGCCTGAATTATTTATATTTAAGATTATTAAACAATGTAAAGTAAACGCTAAAGCTAATGGAAATAAATTATTATTACCTTATATTATAATTGCTTATTCGTGGTATATGCAGATCTTGGATTTGCTTGCCATTTCTGACGCGAGCCGGTTCAAATTCAGTTCTCCGCCAACCCGCGTCCAGCTGTGGTGGTGATAAGCTTTCTCGTACTTCCCCTTGACTATAACTTTCGTATTCATCCTCTGGATCATGGGAAGGGACATTTCTATAGTCGCCTCGTTTACGACCGTTATCGGCGGGTACTACTCGTGACACTTCAGCTGTAGTTTTGAAGTTTGCTTCTATTTTTTCATAATTATTATCGTGGTGATTTGATGTCACTATCTGTTCATTCCACCTATCTAACTGTCTTTTCTTACGAGTCTCATATGCACATAATCCTATTAAACACGAACTTAACACTATCACTGCAGACACGGCCATACCAGCCATGAGCGCTCGCCCACCAAATCCTCTACTTTGAGGTTTCTTTTCAATTGTTAAACTTAATACTACTTCTGCCTTTCCAGCACGATTTTCTGCATTACAAGTGTATAGCCCGGAATCCTGTAAGTCAGCAGACTTTATCGTGAGGTTACTAGTTTGTCCCTCACTTCTTAAAATAAAAGCTCTACCAGAATTGACATTTGCTGTAGTAGTATTGGCTAGAAGTCTTCCTGCTCGTACCCACCTGATCCGAGGTGCAGGTACTCCAATTACTCGGCATCCTAATGTCACTTCATCACCTTCCATGCCTTTAAAGGCATTCATAGTACCACTTACTTCCGGTGGACATGCAAAATCTTCAAGATCAAGGCGATCCCATGACTGCGACATTAATCTCGGAGGCAACGCACAATCTGGTACCACAGTTGCAGGTACATTTCTTCTAATCATCCAATCGCGCATTGGCCTTAATGCGCACGTACACTCCCAAGGATTGTTTGCAAGTTCTAAACCTTTTAAAGACCGCAACGGTGCCAAAACTGCCACATGAAGAATTTGAAGCTTGTTTTTACTGAGTTCGAGATATTCCAGTGAACCCTCCAATCCAATGAAACCTCGTGGTTCTATTTCAGATATTTTACAAGCGCTAAGAGTTAGTCTTACTAAATGGGGTAAAGGAGAAAATGCATCATCTTTGATTTTGGTAATAGGATTGCCA
Source organism: Agara michaeli (assembly GCA_018245675.1). NCBI lineage: Eukaryota > Metazoa > Arthropoda > Insecta > Lepidoptera > Hesperiidae > Agara > Agara michaeli. The sequence continues at coordinate 6,422 of DWDX01000812.1, read as the reverse complement.
CTTAATTTCAGTTCTCGTAGCTCCGGAATGGAATCAAAAGTGTGTGTGGGCACAGTTTCTATACGGTTGCGAGAGAGATCAAGTTCAACCAGGTTAACAAGAGCTCGAAAAGCGTATTGACGTATACCCTTCAAATTGCAGGCAGGTAAATAAAGACGTTGTAAATTCAGAAGTCCCGCAGCAGCAAAAGCGTCATCCCGTAAGCTAGATAGACGATTTTCAGTTAGGTCAAGTAGCTGCGTAGTCGGGTCAAGGCGGGGTGGGACGGCATTGAGACCAGCTCGAGCGCACAATGCAGATTCTTTTCCGCTCCGCCACTTGCACTCACAATGGCGAGGACACTCGGCGGAGGCGGCCGCGGCCAAAGCAAGCATCAGCAGCACCCACATGCCACGGAACTGGTCACCCCGCGCCTCGCCTTTCGTCTTCACTGCAGAACGTCATCCCCCACGCCACCACTTGCCTGCAAAATTAAAACAAAATCTCCATCACAATTTTAAATCAAGTTTTAAGAATAGCTTTGGTCGTAATGGGTATATAATCCAGAGATTTCCAGGTCAATAAAAAATATTAAACGCTCGTTCTAAAGCATACTAATTTTCAGCCATTTCGTATACAAAGGCGCTGAGACTCCTTTCATTTATAGGGTGATTTTCCCTTTGTCATCACAAAGTTAAGTATCTCAATTATTTATGACTAGCTGTAGCCGGCATATCCGCAATGAGAACACTTATTATATTTCTAGGTATTGTGCTTCCTCTCCTTCGGGAAAGTTAAATCAATATATTACATTCAAAATAAAGAATTGCTTAGTTTCATTTTATGTGAAATCGAGCAGTTTTTTTGTAATAATAAAAATTACTTCTACAGTTTCACAATTCATAAATCATTTCATAAACAGAATAATATTTATCAATAATCCGCTCTTCCGATCAAGGAATTTTGTTGAAAAAATTTTAACCATTACAGTTCAGCAAAATCGCTACACTGAATTTAAAGAGAAATCGTATAAAACAAACGGACGCAGTTATTTTCGTATTCAAAATATTCGTAAAATACTTGGAAATCTCTAAAAATATCGACATTCGTTTTTATTTTTAATGTTAATATTTGAAATCAAAATCATAATTACAGGAATTCCCAAACGTATTAACAAATAACAATATTAGGAGACAATTATACATTTCGTTGAGCGTGGTTTAAAATAAATTAATTGCCGCCATATATTTAAAGACTTATAAATACAAGGATATTACATAAATTTGGTTATGTCCACAAAATATTAGATTTAGTGATGCGGTTGCTAGAACCAGTGGGTGGGAGGTATTGCGTTTTTTGGTAACACATGTCTCTAGTGTTACGATTACGGCATACGATTTTTGTTGTTATATTTTACGATTATTGCATCCATTGTCCTTCTAGTCCTATTATTTGTTGTTTTTTTCATAGTTGTGTACAGCATGTGATACAGACAAATGTTGTTCTGTGATTCGGATAATAATAAATGTTCCCGATCGCTTTAAAAAGAAATCATATATATATGAAATATGTATATTCATATAATTAGAAATATTTATATAGGCGTTTAAATCTTGTATGTACATATTTATTCAAATGTTGTCGCTTTATTTTTTCTACGACTCTCTCATAACTATTATGACGATATATTCATAATAAAAGCTTACACGACTGTGTTCCGAATACCGATAGTAATCCACTTAAATCCAACCGCGGACTGTATTACTATTGCTTAATCTCAATTTATTGTTGTTTCAAACAATTGTTACCGGAATCATGTAAACACGCCGAGACTTACAACCCATTTATTTGAATCGACTCTAAATTATCCACCCTTTAGCTGTTAATGGTATAAAACCACTTTGAAGTATGTACTTTGGAGTTTCTAGAATATATTTACTGGTAATTATTATGACAAACAGGCATTACAAGTTCCACTCAATATACCAAATTCTATGTAAATTATAAACCCTCTAAGAAATCATACTTACAACATGTTATATATTAAGCTACCTTTAATTATATTTTATTTTATCATAAAATCAGTCGCAAACAAATTTTTTGCTAACATAACCATTTATGACTTAGACAGTCATTAAACGTGGTAAATAAGAACCTACTGATGATAAATATGGAACATCGATAATTTTGTAGCATAAAGTTCTAGTAATTTCCGCGTCGTCACATCGCTCGTTGATAAAGTATATCATTAGCCGTTCTCTTAGCACGCAGCCTTTGCGGAAACTCCGCTACGAAATGGATGATCAATGACGTTCATTTTCGCCACTCACCTCAGATTCTCCTTATGGTGGATTCTCTGGGACACCTTGAAATCTGCAACCAAAAACAGGGAATGAATTAATAATTTTTACATTATAATATTAATTATAGTTTAGTAGAATTACCTACTTAGAAATGGAACACAATATATTAAGAATGAGGTTTTCTTACATAGTAACTATGTTAAGTTTTCTAATTACATTTTACAGATCTTTAAAAATACATGAGAATAGTTACAAATAATAGTTAAACGCTTAAGACATAAAGACTAATCTTGTACTGTAAACTTTTCTCCAAACTGTTGATGTCACAGCATTGAATTTACTAGGACCCCGCGTTATCATTTTAATCATTTATATTTCATTTCCGTGCGCAATGTTTAGAAGATTATATATTTTTATTTTATTCTTTTCTGCGAATGGAAAATTTGCATGATTTATTAGCCGTCGACGCGGATTTCAGTAGAAATTTACGGCTTAGGTATCGCCAAGACGTTCCCGAAACAAATTAATTAAATTTTCGGTTTCCTCAACAGAAAAATCTTATTACTTAACAATTCCTCTCAAACCATGAATAATTTTTAATTGTTTCCTCCATTTGTACCGTAAATGTTCAATTGAATAAAAACAGGTATACTAAGGACAGCATGAAACAGTCATCTGTAGTCGGCCCTGGAACGGCATCAGACCTAGGTTCGACAAGCTCCTTCGCACTGTGACAATGGTGATAGATATCAATAGTAGTTAGTAGCTAATGCTGGCGAATTTTACAAACAAGTTCAATAAAGAGAAACTCATTAATAATCTTTTCTTGTCGGTCAAACGTCTAAACTACGACTGTGCCCATGTTTTGTTATCAAATCATTGTTTCTCCTACGGCAGCAAGTTACACCTATATTTTTTTCTAAATTGGCTATTTTGTGAACTTTTCAATGAAGTTTTATAGATTTATGTAACTTGCGTGTAAATTTTACAATCTTGTTGTTTTCTGATATCCTAAATCAATAAGGGATATACTCGTAAAAGTAGATACTTAGATCCCAGGCTGTTAGCTACGTGCGTTACGAGCAAAGCCTCTGTATGTTTCCGGATTTCCAGTCTTTACTTACCTATTTCGGTAACAGTCCCAGTTATTTATTTTATAGCCCGGGAATCCTCGGACTTGTATCTTATTCTTTTTATTCCTCTTTTTGTTTATATCTTTTGTTACTTTTCCAATTTCTCACATTACACCATTCATCTCTTTTATTATTATGATACTTTATATTATTATTGGTATTTGATAACGTAATAACGCCCAAATTTTGTTCTTCTTTTCTTTATCATACTTATCATCTCAAGAACATTTTTCATATCATATTTTATTTGTTCTTTATGGCAAGCAATGGTGTTAAAAATAAATTATTGAGAACATTTTTAAATGTAGCTTAATATAGAAATACTGTAACAGTTAATAATTAAGTTTTTCCTTGCCTTTAAATATGTTTATTTGTAACTGACAAGATGAAATACTAATTAATTTGTAGAATGTATACTTAATTGAAGTACAATTAGTCCTCATATACGAGTATGCTCGTATATACCGAGTAAGGACAAAATCGCTGGATATCAGCAACATACGTCGTTAGTTTAGATTTTAAATACACAAAAACATACACAGTTTTTTTTTTATATACCTGAATTCCACCTATAGCACAAATCTTCAAACCCATAAAGTATTGGAGGTATCCAAACAGAACGCGTGACGATGCAATAAATATGGAAAGGTTCAGTATGAGCTTCCAATTACTGGCATCTGTTAAACCTCCGCAAACAACGCTACAGTTTCCACGGGTCTAGTTTTTAAGAGTTGAGTTGGGTGCGGACCTCAGGTGTGCCACGAAATTTTATCCGTGGGTAACCTTAATTGTACCTAGGTAACTGTTTATATTTGCCTGCCTTGTCTGCATACAAATAAAACGTTTTATAAAAATCCTGTTTAGCTATATCGAAATGATAAAAATGTAATAAGCTGTTATTATTGATTTATAAAGCAGTAAAAGTTATAAGGCTGTTTTTTCGTACAATTAAATCAATTTCATGTTCTCGTTTTTTTTTTAAATATTAATGTTTCATGAAATGCCATGGACACAACCTAAGTTTATACTTAGAAACATTTTTCCTGAATTATGTAATGTCTATTAATATAATGCTGTATGTACACAACTAAGGTCACCCCTGAAGGAAAAGAAAAGAAAATTTATTAATACGATACACGTATGCCTAATACAAAATGAAACAAGGATTTTGTTTTTAACGATTCGCGTGTGGTCGTGGAATAAGCAAGGGTCATTCGGTATGTAATTGTGGTGTGCCCTTTTTGTAGCACGCAATCGCGTGACGAGCGGCGGCGACTGCCGAGGCTGGCGCCACATTCGCCGTACCCTGTTTCACAAACTTTTCGCCATTACCATCCAAACCACTGCATGAAATGGTAATAGAAAAACTGCTCTTCTATTAAAAGCTTTTGAATCGTCCGTATAAATGGTAACCTTTCTAAGTATAATCTGCTCGAAATTTCCAACTACAACAGTGTAGAGTTTCAAGATGGACTCATGTTTGTATAAAGTTTTTTTGATTACCGTAAAATGATGTCGAACGCAAACTAATCTGTTCCGAATTAAAGACATTCATCACGTCACTTACTCAGCATAATTAATAGACGACGCTTTACTTAGTCCCATTATAACGTTTTAATCGAGATCAACCTCGCTCTGTTTCATATGTATGGGTTAGTAGAAAACAACGTGACGAGCGCTTTATAAAATTCTCAAAATCATCGTATAACATTTATAACCATTAAACTCGTATCTAATGTACTGGTTTAAGCATTTAATACTTTTTATTAAAGTAGCATATTATTTACGTAACCTTTTTAATAGCACTATATATAATTATAAAACACTAAAAGGTTCCCTATTTAATTCGTTAAAATGAGATAAACGACTCTACTTGCAATTAAAATCCGTGCCAGATATCAACTAGGTCACAATCGTAGCTGGAAGGTAACATAATGTTCTTTTACATATAGAAGTTAACATTTCACTTTAACCCGGACCGTCGGCCGACTCGCAGCGCCGAGAGTCACAAATTAAATAAAATCTACCTTTTAAATTCATATAAACAGTTTCATTAGAATTGACAGCGTGAATTCAAGATATATAATTTTATTTTACAGGCCCGGAAGTTGCTAGCTTGGATTATTTTATTAAAACTGCCTTAATTGTGTACGATGTATTTTTTTTCCGACCCTTTACTTGGTCCACTGCTGGACCGGGTCTCCTCTCATGGTGAGAGGGATTTAGGCCGAGGGATTAGGGATTTACGATGTATACATAACTATAATAAAAATTTGCCCGAAGTTAAAGCGGTTTGGAAAAATTAAATGTTACCGTAATCAGAAAATTTGACACACTAATTATGCATAAATTTTAAAAGTAGATGGGTATGAAAAAATGTGTGATTATGAGAAATAGAAAAGACTTGTACTAGACTTGTACTAAGACTTGACTCACAAACAAATAACACATAAAATATGCAGTGAGAAAATATAGCAGATGAAAATAGAATATATTCATATAACTTATACTTAGATATTTTGCATAATTTCAGCTTAAACAATGGTGTAAGTAGTTAAAATAAACGAGTTAAGTTGTTTACACGGAAAGTAGGAACAACATTAATTGTAGAGACACCTGCGCTACGGTACTACCCACGACGCTCTTATCCATTTCGTTACAGTTACTGTGAATAAAGTTAGAAATTAGTTACTTAATTTATAAAATATTCAGTAAAAAAAATTACATTTGTACAACGCACATCAACAAAAACTTAGACGAAACTACTTAGTTCGTGAAAATGTATTGATTAGCGGTGGTAATGTTCATATAAAACCTTAATCCGTATTTATGGATTAATCGTTTAACATGTTATCTATACTAATATTATAAAGAGGAAAGATTTGTGTATGTGTGTGTGGGTGTGTATGTAACGAATAGGCTCACAAACTACTGGACCGATTTCAAAAATTCTTTCACCATTTGAATGCTACATTATCATTGATCAATATAGGCTATATTAATTACT
>DWDX01000811.1:0-22654 GCA_018245675.1 Agara michaeli | reverse complement strand
TAGAAATTCTAAATTAGAAAAATCCAACAGTACCCAAACCGGGATTTGAACCCAGGACCTCCCGATCGGCAGTCGCGATAGCAACCGCCCGACCAACCAGGCAGTCAATGGACGGAATGATAGTGAAATTACTGGACGCATTTGAAAGATTATTTTATCATTTGAAAATGTATCCCAGACAGGTATTATGTTATCGAAATCTCCTGAGGGACACATAGCTTAACAATTAAACATGGTACAGATTTTATTTTTAGTAATGTGTTATAGTACTTGTGTAAGGTAGGTAATAATAATATTGTTTAATCAACATAAATTTACAAGTAACGCATGGGAGGTTGTTTTGGAATCATTCCGATTCCAGACCGAACGAAATAGTCTGAAATACCTTGTATATGTAAAATGCAATTTTTAATACTCATTTTTCAAAATTTTGCAGTGCTAGCATATTAATAGGTACAACAAATGTTTAGAATTATTCCAATTCACTATATGCCTTATGTATATATATTCGTAGAGTGGGAGGGTACTCGGAAAAGTTAAAACACGCATTCATAAAATATTCAAGGCAACACTGAAACGCTTTCGGGACACCACCGGAACATTCCCACACACGCGGGGGTTAGCTGATTGAATGGATTTTGTATCGTACGCTAAACAATTATAAAGCGCCTGGTTTCAAATCCCAGTTTAAATGCTTGTAGATACAGTAAAATACATGAAATGCATAAAACACACCTTCCGTTTTTAATAACTTCCGTCTATAGATACGAAAGTATAAACTCAGATCAAATATATTATGTATTAAACAAACAATTGAATATTAATATTACACGTAATGTACCTTTATACGTAACTATTTTGTATATTTATTTGTTTTGTATATTTATTATATCGAATTAAAGCCTCTCAGGTTAGCGGTATACAAATAGATGAGTATTGACCATGCCCTATGACACAAATGTTTGTTCCGTGTGGGAATCGAACTCACGACCTCCGGTTTTGCAGTCAGGGTCTCTATCCACTCGACCACGAGGCTAGTCGAACGCGTGCTGTAGGTGCGAGTATATACGCGCAATGTTGGGACCAATGCAGCCATTGGCGCAAATAGTATGACGCTATATAAGATATCTACAGGTCTATTGTAGGACCGATGTTCGCGGCAAGATAAATGACGCGACGGAATCTAATCGCGGGTTTAATTTCGGTTTTAAGATTAAACGTAATTTATTATCGGAACGTGGCCTTTTTTAGGGTCGCGCGAATTTTCAGGTAAAAGGTTTCCTGTCCAATATAGGCGCCTACAGAGTGATCTATATTTTACATTTCTACATTTTAATTATACTAGAGAAGGAAGTTGCGACCGAACACGAAGTAAATTTAAATTGTGCCTCCAATAAACAGTTATTCGTTATATTTATGCCTTTTTAAATCGGTTGCAGCCGAATATAAAATGCATAAAGAATTATAAATTCGTAAAGATCAAATCTAAGCGGATAATTCACGCTTGTCAAATAAACTTGTTCTTTTCAGCGATTTTCTAGGAAAGCCGTTGCAAATGAAGTGCCAACGCTTGAGCTGAAAGAGCATTCTCGTTGCCGCGGATAAATTGCTGCGAAACAAATGTACCTACGCGCTCATTTCCTGAGGAAATAGATGCTTCTAGAAAGACTGGATTCAAATTTGATGCAACAAATACCTACAGTATTCAAGAACTCTGGAAACGGTACATTTTATGACGAGATATTTTCTATGAAGTATCTGTCGCTGAAAATATATGAATTTTACAAATGACAATTATTATATGTATATTAAATTTCATTCTATTGTAGCAAATCGCACCCTTTCCTGCTGCCTCACGATAGGTAAAAAGAAATGAAACCACTCTGTTAAATAAGTAATTATTAATCAGATATCGCTAACTACGTCTCAATAGGTTCATACTTAGATCTGCTATTTAGCAATACTGTTTATGATCGCACATCATTTGCTCGATTTTCGACTTTCTGCTTATAACTATAAGTACCTACTAGGTAACATACCTTTATATCTGTAGTCATTCTCATTATTTCTTTGAGATCACGGAAGTCCTGGAACAATGCAGTCTGCCAATTAGCTTGACTTCAGTATCGACGAGTTGTAATTAGAGCTACTGAATAACGGTCTTTGATTGGGAATATGATGGGAGAGTATCGACCGTTTTCAGTATTTTCTCTTATGTAAAGAACTTAGGAAAGGAGCGGTTTGAATGTACAACATGCCGCTATCGTATCTGTATCGTATCGATATCGCCTCAGTACCCAACGTAGTACAGGAACAGAACCATTGTTATTTGTAATAGACGTAGTCAGTTCATCAATTCAATATCAGTATTATTTTAGTATATAAACGTGCGGAGCATTGCTGGTGTGCTCGAGCAAACCACATACGTGTTCCGTGACCAGGAAATTACGGAGATAACCAAGATAACGGCGATAATCTAAAATCTTCATAAATCGATTCCGAATGAGCATGTTTCTCTGATATTGCTTCTGCGATGGGAATTTTCTTTACAACAGGAAGAAGCAGACGAGATTGCAATATCCGGTATATTTCGAGATTGAACCCGTCGCATGCTATATAATCCCACACTGCCTTTTTTTGGTTACGGGGTTAATCGAAAAGTATCGCGGTGCCTTCGGAATGACACTTGGTAATGTGGATTTGTTACTGCACTAAAATCCCCTCGGTGGACTTGCTTTGCGCTGTTGAAATAGGTACCCAAGGATCTTCGTATGCAACGCACCGGTCTCCTCCAGCGGAGCGCCCTCATCGGGCTTCTCAGGAGACTTCATCCATGCTCTTCATACCTTCGGGTCGCTGACTAAACAGTTTGAGCTCCCACTGTGGCCGACCACAACCCCAGAATTCCACACTGCCATAGCTGTATCTACAAATGAGGCATACTTGAAGTAAACATTTGGAAAAGTATTGCGAATATTTTGTCGCTATAAAAGTAGCAGGTATTCACTGCTCGCCTTACATGCAACCGGCTTTACTTCACCCCAACTTTTTTTCATTCTCAATTTATTAAAAAGCCCATGTACAAAGTTAATTCACGACTAATTCCATGAAACCGGCCCAAAGAACTAAAAGCTTTACACAAACATGCCTGCATCGCCATATGGCCCACCCGCTGGGCTGTTCTCAACGAGCGTATAATTCAAGTAACAGGCGATAGCGATTTCTTTGTATTTATTAAACAATCAAAAATTGTTACGCATTGAGAATTATCATAAAGTTATATTACGAAACAAATTCACTTGATTTTGCAGTTAAAAATGTCCTTAAAATTCTACGTAAATGATGAAATCTTGCTGGATGGCTTAGTTTTATTCTATGCAACAATTTGCAGTAATTAAATAATTTCTAGGATACATTGTAATTACAAAGGTCTGTAAGATTTATACCATACAAATATTTGGCACTTAATGCTTTCTGCCTACACTTTAAGGGGCCTGGTAAGTTCCTGTAATAATAATAATACTGCATTGTAATAATTCCTAAAGCATTCATTTTTTTAAAGAACGCACCAGCGAAATGTAGTCTTTTTCTTCTCGTCTGCTTATGACTTAGATGGAACAAAATGGATCCTTCCATTGCTACAGCGGTTTTTGCACGCACTAGCCAGTGTTCATACTGGGAGACTTTGAATGCCGCTTTACTTAGTATTCACTAGTTTTTTGTTTACGATCAATGGATATTGCTATTGGGAATTCGCTTTTGCGGTCACAAGTTTTCGGAATGCTTAAAAATGGTGTGTAAAGAATTAATTTTGTTCACACGTCATACAATTATTGTGCCCGTAACGTCATCTACAGCGTTTGTTGCATTGTTTTCCATTCGAAATGAAATATCTTTCCACGAAAATTTAGCCTATGTCACTCGTAAGCTCTTCACAAAAAAAATCACGTCGATCCGTTGCTCCGTTTTAACGTGAACGAAGGACAAACAAACACACTTTCATATTTACAACATTAGTATGGATATTGATATTTATTTTCGTAATACACTCTGTACACGTGAAATGTCTCGATGCGGTTCCACGAGTACATAATACAACCTTTCATACACCGTGGAGGATGTGATAGAGGAAGGTTTTTGCATAGCGCTACACTGAGCCTTCATGGTTACGCCTACCAACCCGAAAGTAATTAGACCCAGTCCACAGACAACTCCTTTTACTATTTCCTGATATCCAATAGTAAATCGCCTACTGCAATAGTATAACATTTCATTTATGATGTCACGTTTTAGGTTCACTTACACTTTTTAAATGACTATCAAGCAAACTTTTGCAAGATATAACCTAACAATGCTTATCAAGTCTTTCCTTATGAGTATCACAAGATGTGTTTACGTAAAGTATTGCGCACTCCACAATAATCTTGACACATTTACGCACTACAATCGCCTTACCCAAGCTTTGCGATTTATTGGCTGCATACAGCACTAACATTTTTACTTTATTGTATGTACATACAGAGCGAATTGGATTATTTCTGTCTGTTGAGGGTGCGAGCTAACGAACACGGTAATATTGTCAGGGCTGATTAAATTTAAACCAAATAATGCGAGGGGAACACCGGGTGTAACTGCTAGCTAGCTTTAAGCTTATTGGGGTGAAATAAAGCAGATTCTTTTGTTTTCCTTCGTCTTTGTTTTCTATCGTCATTATTTATTACTATACTTATATTATATTAAGAAATGTGTATCTGCTATCATACAAGTAAACTGATCTTAACAAAAAATAACATACATTTATGTGAGATAGCTGAAATCTACGCAAACCCGTCAGTTCAATACCCAGTATTGCACATGTTATATATATTTTTTTTAAATTTTGAAAAGCCCGCGACTTTTTAAAAAGCATTAATATTACACTGGAAACAAAACAAATTATAGAAATGTTCCTATTAAGAAAAAGGCTTCGCAGTAAATCTGCCGCGAACTTCCGCAATCCGTTTAAATAAAAGTCCAGTGTCAGCTCCAATTAATAGAAAAAATCTATTCAGCACTTCTGATTTGTTTTAATGCAGTTGACTGGAAAATGCTGTTTCAATTATTCTAACTGAGACTTCAGATCGGTCAGTACGATTCTGTGCGATATTTTATATTCTTGTTGTTACTTTGCTTTAGAGAAAGCTGAACATTTCGGATCATACGTTTTTTTATGTGAAATCTCTAAAAACGATATAAAATGTTTTGATTGGGGAATTCAAAAATATAGCGTAGGTATTGATGTAGTACAGGACATTTTTTTCATTGTGGGTTATTTACCAGTACAAATCACACCTTGAAATCTAAGGTCTTAATACAATAATAATAATTTATACATATAAATAAAATCTAAATATAGCCTCAAGTTTTCTGAGAAGGCTTTTATTGTAATATAGTTTCTTTTTATTAAAACTGATTTCGACTCAGTTCGTTTCTACCTGAAGGACCTAGATAAGTCAGATGCAAAGCGTCCTTAATGCAAATTAATCTCCTCGGATTCAATAAAAGCATATCAGCAAAATTTCGCCAAACAACCGTGTCCAATTAACAAAGCTGTTTTTTTAATTTTTAATGGTCTGAAAGCAAAGCAGCTGCCGGGTCAGCGGAGGCCAGGGAAGTTTCAGCTCTTTGAAAAAATGTTAAAGGGCAAAGGGCTCTTTGAAAATTATTAGGCGACGGTTCAAGGAAGAAACTTTGCAACGATTTGAAATTTCGGTATTCCGCTTAAAGCTATGTATTTGTAATTATTTTTCTTGATTCAATATATTTGTGTGTTGCGTGCTTAGTGTCTTTTAGGGATTATTAATTTTGATATAAAATGTAGACATAAATAAAACGAATATTATTATATATACAGGTTAATATCGACGAGAAAACATGATTTGTGCTTAAAGAGACATCCATGTCCGATTTTTATAGATCATTCTGTAATTACTGTAATACCGTAGTTTTAAATTACACAAGTTCACTTGTTACATCGTAAATTTCAATACTATTTTAATCCCGACCCAGACGCGGCAATCTTAAAACTTAAACCGTTTTTGCGTCACAGCAAGTTTTTTCTCGTCCAGCCGTTGGTCCTTTGGCATAATCTAGATGAATTAAACAGAAGTACACTTCAATATTGCAGTTACAAAGGAAACTGAAACTTAAGTTGTCCATAGTAGAGTACTATTTGCATTGTGATTGAGTTTCCTCAGAGCGAGAAATGACTCGTACCACTCATTCTGCTCGACAAGAAATACCAACTTGGTTGATTATTTTTCCTACAATTTTTCCAACAATATAAGTAAACGCAGCATATTGGACGATTAATAGTTTTAAAATAAACACCTAATATTCTACACTGTTTTATTAAAAAAATTGTTAATGTTTCGATTTTGTTATTTTAAGTCTTAAACTTTTAGGGTACTATTAGATTGTGCAGTACTAGAAAGGGCTCTTGACTCTCAGGTCAGATCAGGTAAGTCAGATAGGTTAAACAATGACAGTGAGTGAGGTCCTAAAGAACATAATGATTCCCGAGGACAAAACTACGAGGCGGTCACATTAATTGTGGTATAATATTTATTTTTTTAGACCAACCGTACAAAGGTTTCCAAGAGATAGAAAGGAATATTTAAATTCTCATAACGGAATCGTCTTTATAATCAACTAAGCAGAATCCTCTCCGAATCGTAAAAATAAAAATGTAAAAAACGTGATTACAGAAATTTATTATCATTTTCATGTAGCGAGAACTAAATCAATTCAGCTTAAAATCACAGCCCCCTCCACTTCTCGTTAAACCTCACAAAAACGACGACCAAATAATTTGATGAAACAATTCCGGATTAAGCTGAGGACACACCAGGGCGTACTGAAAGAATGAAAATAGAAAGAAAGAATGAAAGAAATGGGTAGTTTTAGAAAAACCTTAGCTTAATTTAATATTTTGAAATGAAACAAACTGTTACCATCGTTGTCACACTTTTTGTGTATTCTACTGCTGTGTTAAAGTTTTTTCAATATGTAAGTATTGTTTATTATATTATTATTATTACATCATTACGCCAGGTCCTCGCGCGGTTGGCAGAGAGCTCTGAGTGCCAAATATTTCAATGAAATGTAATCCCGCTCCGAGTGTACCCTCAGCTTGTTCCTGTCGCCGATGATCGAAATCTTCTTATACAATCCCTCAGAGACCCTCGCAGGGCCACAACACTCCGGGGAGGGGTCATTCAAATCTGTTATTAAATTTGAAGACAATCACTTTTTTTGTAAAGGAGCAAATGTTCTGGAAATTTCGATATCGAGTGTCATTAAGATCGAATTCTGGGAGTGATGGAACCGTTTTTTTCGTAATGAAGCCGATTTTTAAAATCTGGTTTTCGGCATTATAGAGGTACAATACAAAATCGCAACCTAAATATCTGCAAATTCAAAATGGTCACTGTAATTCAATACAAATTTCGTTGTTGAGTATTCTAATTATGTTCGCTTTATGTGACATCTTCGCGATATACTTAACATACATTTGCTGTTTTTGTAACGGAAATATGTTCTTCAAAAAAACGTAATAATGTTTAACGATAAATATTATATTCCATTTACGACAAATATCTACCAACGATCAATGTAACTCACTTAAACACATGTTTAGCATCGATTTATGTTCCAACACCCATTTACTCTTATTCTCATATTTTAGCTTCCTCGACAATTGCTCTTTTACGAGACAAACACTCAAAAATAATAACCGTCCCGCTTAGGATAATTTCTGTCTTGTTATGCTTAAGTCTTCGGTTAATTTTCTTCCGCATTCGCAAAGTGGCAGCAAAGGCACGTGAAAGTCACTTGAAGTAAGATAAATAGTTGGTAACGTGGTACCATTTTAGAATGCGGTCGCTCGCAGACAGACTGCTGTCTGTTTCCACAACCATCCGTCACGGCGCTGAGGCGCGGTCACTACGCAAATGTGTTTGAGTGGTAGATACACTAGTTCGGGGTATACGGACTTAATTAAGTACAAGTTTATTGTTTAGCTCTACCCAATTAGATAGAGCCAAATTTAAATTAGGTAAAGGTCGAACAAATTTCTTTGAAAAGCAATTATTATTTACTTAAAATTGAATTTATACAAAATGAGCTAAATAATGAACAGTCTATGAAAATAATAGAGGCTGAATATTAAGTTCAATTTTTAATTTCGCTATATCTGAGAATAGATTTTAAAATTTTAATAAAAATATCTGTACTTCGCTATCTTTTTACCTTTTATATAAATAATTTTCCTGTATTTGTTAGTGGCACAACCACCTTGCCGTCACAAAAACCATAAACAATACATGTTATGAATATTAATTTAGAAGGATGTAACTAAATTATTGCAAGACTTTTTAGGAATAATTAAAATCAATTCGCCTGCATTTCTTGTGCACCCGGTGCATCGCCACCCTAAAGTTTTTGGCGCAGGAAAAGCTACAGATGTATCTATTTAAGTTCGCGTCGGACTTTCGTCCCGATATTTTAATGGCGGAGCTTGTGTCTCAGGAAGTTTCAATGTTGACTGATACTTTAAAATGGAACTGTTAAAGTCTGTTGTTATTTGTGAACATTAAGAAGCGTTTCAGTATAGTTGTTAGGATAAGTAATGCATTTACGTCTTACCTAACATATAACTTTAATATGTGAATCTAATTACATATAATCTTGGGCCCAATGATAAATTGACATTAATTGGTGTTTGCCCTTTTATAGTACAAAGAATATTACATAAATACGTTTTTGGTCATATGGTATTATTGTGCCACTGGAATACAATGTCTAACGTCAAAGCTGGGCTAAATAAAGCAGTTATTCGTAGTGTACATTTCGCTTCAATAACTACTCCGTATGTAGCCCCAGATGGCTGCAAAACTTTGACGACAGAGTTCAAGGTTCATTTACGCCTATCCAACTGCAAATTGCTCAGACTGCTCATTTGGCTACATAAAGTAACAGTGACAGTTTTAAAATAAAATATCAATAACTTCAACAGTAAAGAAAGGTCGTAGGAAAATATAGTCGGCACTAGTTAACGTTATCCATAACTAGCGACGGCGCAGTAGATTGGATGTCAGTCTCTCACGCCGGTGGTCTGGGTTCTTATGGTGGCACGCATGGGTCGGTCGGTATGAGGGTGAAGGAAAATATCACCTGATCACCGCAGAGTTTTCCGTAATGTTGCGTAAAGTGTGTGTGTGTGTGCGTAAAGTCTACCAATCCACACTTGGACAGCGTGAGAAACTATGGCCATTTTTCCAATCTGTATGAAGTCGGTCATCCACAATTTGTTAGGTGGATGATAATTACTCGTAACATATGTTATGTGATACATCGATACTGTGAATATACTATGAAAGTTCTCGTCGACAGACTACATATGTATGTATATACTCAAATTCCTGTCAACTTTTAGACAATTTCTTCTTAATTAATAAATGAACGGATAACACTATACTACATATAACATCAGGTGAGCGTAAATTTTAAAGGCATTTTTGTGATGCTAATTGAGAGAAATGCATTCAAAACTTTTCCCATTTTATTTCGTTACTTATTAGGTAAATATCATCATCATATCATCATACTGGAAGCTCACTTTACTTTTTTTGATAAACATTATTTAAGGTTTATTACACACGACAATTTGACGTCATTCTGATGTGAAGTACACTTCGGTTACTTCGAATATAACAATGCGTCGCTCGAGTCGGGCAGCGTTTCCAGTTCCAATCCACTCATGAATATTCACTCGCGAAGGTCTGAGTCTGTATACACAGACAGGTATCGGTGGCTCGCTATCCGTGGATCAGTTTGTGACCGTTGTTTGAAGACGGTATTAGTGGGCTACGAAAATAGCAAGTAACAAGAACCTGAATTGCTTACAGAGTTACACTGGTTCGCTTTTGAAGTGACGAGGTAAAAATTTTCCTCCATATTATTAATATTTTTTAAATATTTAGCTAGGAATGGAATCGAACACGCTATTCAGACCGCAATCAGATTCTTTAGCTACTGAACCAAAGAGCTTGTCATCTATGCTTGTAAAACCGATTTTATCGTACCGAAGAAGAGTGAAAGACAAAACAATGTATTGCCTAACAAGTCGTAAGAGAACCACACAATCTCCATACACAAATTGTTTTATCAAAATAGAGGTATCCAAGAAAATATTAGAAACAATATCGTCGTGTCAGAAACCTGTCAGCGAGGTTCAGCCGCTCCCGACCGCCCGGCTGACTTTTAGGCAAACAGGACTGAGGTATAAAGAGCTTAAGAAATTAATATACCAATTTTGTTTTTCGACATCCTGCCATATAGGTCTTTGACCCCATACACTACAATCTTATAGACTGGAGCATACTTCACCACCCTGCTCCAATACTGGTCAATGGAGACACCGCTTAGTTGAAACGCGTCTTATTTATTTAATTTACATTTATTAATTAATGAAAAGTGCTAGTGTGGTGTAACAACGACGAAACCAAAGTAAAGGAGCTCCAAGAAGGAATTGTTTGCAGTTTTAAGGTATATAACTTTCATAAATAAAAAAAACACTAAAATGTTTTTGAGAAAACGCAATCCGGTTAATCCGTGGCAGCTCCAAGAACTAATTGATTGCAGTTCGACGGAATATAACTTTAATAAAACTACATTTTTACTAGATTTGTTTATTAAAAAAAAAACAATCAGTTCGTTTGATTCCCAGTCCCGTTCAGATGAAACGTCTTTAATTAACCAGCGCCGGGTGTACCACCAGCCGGATACGATCCAGTTGTTTGTTTAATTCCTCGGAAGCCGCGCAGTTATTAATTTTAATCAACAACTCGCGAATAAACAGCCCGGTCTGTTCGTGTGTGTTTATATCTCATCAACTTAGCTCGGTTTGATTACGACTTGATAAATTGCAAGAGTTTTCAAAGAGAGCGGTTTCCGCTCTCTTGGCTTTGGATATATTTTGTTTACGTTACTTTAAATACAAGGCGACACTTTGGTAACTTAGTATCTCTTTACGTCATACCTTTCTTTACTCTATATTCAAGCTCAAATCTATTACCAAACTTAACAAAGAATCATTTAATGACTCCATTTTGATACCAACTTGACTAGCCTATTGGTTGAGTGGTTGCAGACTCTCACCGCAGAACTGGAGGCTGTGGGTTCGATTCCCACTAGTTCCATTTGCGTGATGAGCATATTTGTTTGTTTTCTGTCGGGATGTAGGAAAAATATCTATATTAGTATTATATAGTAAACATTACATGGTTAACTGATTAGTATGGGAAGCGAACCTACAAACGCCGGCCCAGTTAAGTCAAATCACTAACCACTAACTATTCACCAACTGTACTTAAAACTATCAATAAAAACAATAAAAGCACTATGTATATATTATATACCGTATTTCTTAAAGAAAATTGTTAGCTTACTGGTCTCTAGTCCACTACTACCCTTGAATCTATCAATGACAAACTACCCACGGGAAGATTGAATACAAACAGGGTGTATTGTGAATTAATACATTACGTAGATGATCACGTTACTAATGCTTTCCGGTCAACCTTCGTTTTCACTATAACGCTCCTTGTACACTCGACCAGGAAAACTTGTATATAATGCTAACATAAAGTATGTTCAATAATAAAAGACATGTCTAATAGTTATACAAAAACTAAATGTGTATCCTTTATTTTCTAAGCCATAAACATATCATTAAAAATTTAAATGTATCTCTTAAAAAGAAGAGTGAAAGACTCTTCTTATTGGCTTCGTCGGGAAAGAATTAATCTGGTTTATAGTGAATTATTCGATTTTGAGTTAACATCAGTACGAGAAATATACACGGCTCGAAGGACCAAAAAGTTGAATCACGATTTAGTTGATAGTATAAGGAACGCTGATTTGTTAAATAGCTATTGTATTCAAATAGGCATCCCAATCATAATTTGGATATATTAAATAGTTAACGGAGTTAAAATCAAAAAATTTAACATGGCAGCACAGGGTTGGAACTGATAAGTGTTTTATATGCCCCCTATAGAAATGCTCGTATAGAAACAATTTTAAAAACCTTTCTAAAGCCTATTTTCCTATGGTCGTTTAATCTCTCATACCCACTGAACCGAAACAAAAACAAAGCGAGTGTGTCCTCGCCCTTACCTTGGAGATTAAGATCGATGAGCGCTCCGAGCAAATAAATAGTCCTGTCTTCTGCGTCCTATTGGTAATTATACACAAATGGGATACGGCGTATAATATATACAAGATGTCTATATACAACATAGACCTTTGTAAATATATATCGGATATGGTAACTTTTATTTATATTGCGTTTGAGGCTGCTTATCAGAAGAAGGTAATGTCCTGCAGCGGATGAAATGAGTGGATGGCAGTAATGATGAGAAACCATTGCTAAAATTAGTGTTGCAATTAATAAAAATAGAGATAATGTTTTGTAAACAAAAGACCTATTAGGTAGCGAATAACAAAATTTAGTGCTTAGTAAATTGTACATTGAAGATACAGGAAAAATTGATAAGAAATTCTTTGGAATATCCAGTACCGATTAACAAACGGCCACTTGGAATTTATTATGACTAAGCACAGTACTTCCTTCTCATCAACTTTGACAACCACTAGCGATTTACCTCGACATGTCACAGTGACAAGAAGTTAACCATCTCATATTTATAACAAAAAACATATTACTGATAATCTTTAAACTAATAACATTGACAGTAGAGAAACGTTCACAATTGAAACAAAAAGAGATACAGAAGAGCATCTCTACAATTACATCTTCAATTGTTAATAGACGCGGCTCAAGTCGCATTAACGCACCGCCCGGCTTCGCTTAACGATCCGTGCGACTAACTGCAGACGAAGATTAGCATGACATTAGCACAGCCAAAGGGAACACGGAAACGGAAAATAAAGGAAATTCCGTAATTGTGTAAAAGAGAGTATTGGTGCCAAAATGACAAGGGCATGTTCTGGTGCTTTGAACATCAGGAGGTACGGGTGACGGAAGAGTGACGAAACGCAATGTTGAGTGCGATGTTCAAGAGCCTGCGAAACCGGCGTGTACGATGATTGCTGAATGTAGAAGCACGTCTGTAAGGCTATTCGGCGTAGGATGCTCTCTGCATATTCAGTGAGGGACCTGGTATGATGGTATTGTAATTATCATTATTTTTATCCGCAATAACCAACAGATTGCAATACACTAACAATCAACTTGTTTCTTACATTATTGGGTAATTGTGGTGTAATAATAATTGGAACAATTTCACACTCGGCTATCTGATTCCACGTTAGGAAATTAAATACCCGTGTACACTTTGATAAAATCGGACAGCTAAACACTAGACCCAGAGGCCAGTCAATGTAATAATCCTCGTAAAAACTGAGCAGAATCTTCTGCAGTAGAAACACAAACATACAATTTGGCAGCCACTTAACTATCGCCCATACGTATCTCTATGTCCGGTATTGCTTTCACCTACAGAAGTTCTACTCACCTGACTACCGTGATAACAGAAATAAGTACACTTAATAGCTCATTATTGGTCATTATTACGTTATTGGACGACATAAAACCTCAGTAACGGAGCCGAATCACGCGACTCTATTGTCCTGCATCTGATCGCTCGTAAATTTATTTTATGTAAGCTTATCGACCTAATATCTGGTTATGGGTCAGTAAATACTTATAACTCCACAGCGTGCCAGCGGATATTAGCTATTTTGGTTGTTTCAATACACGCGCGCCAATTGACGTAGGGGTCACAAAAAAATTAATATAAAAATTAACTCGTTATCACGATTCGCTGGGCGTAAATACATTTTTATTATTATTATACGTACATTCACTATCACGCCAGGATTATACGGGCCCAGATCAGTTGAGAATCAACTCTACTCTCTTCTCTCTACTCATACTCTCTCTCCTCTCTCCCGGTTCGAGAAATGTATTTACGAGAAAATAGTAAATTGATTATAAATAATCACTTGCTTATTCATCCACATTTTTGTTTATTACATTTATTTTTAATTAACTTATTATTAGGGTCAAGGCTAAATATACCACGCTGGTCAAGTGAGGGAAACCCTCGGATAATTTAAACATTATGACGAACTCTTAGACATGCAGACCTTTCAAAATTTATTTTCAAATTAATGATATTAGTGCATTTATACAAAATGCAACCATGGACTTTGCAGTATGTAGCTACAAATGTGGAGAGTTTCAATTAAACTTGTTTATAAATGCATAATGCTCAGTGAACACTTAACATAGAATGCATTGTAACCTCCTCCTACTTGTTATAATAGACGCAAATCCCAAAAAACAACCGAGCCTTAATGGCTTTTCGACCCAAGAACTTCAGATTAGATGTCCTTTCTTTTTCTTTTTATTTGCACGCGTTAACTTAACCCGTCTCACGCTGACAGGGGCTGATTGCACCAGGTGGGTTTGAAGCTGTGACGTCACTATTCACTAGTGACACGAATAAATTGTTTTCCGACTATCTTGGGCCGTTTGTGGGTCTATAATAGGATTTCTGGGTATAGAGGCTTTAATTGTGTGAAAAGAGGAGGTTTTCTCAGTCTCCGGGCATTTCTTGTTTAATCTCTGTAGGTTTTGGAGCCATTGTGAATTTTAATTTTATATGAGATTTCTATTTAGATTGAAAGGGCCTTTACGAAATATAAAGTCAGGAAACTGACGTGGTTTAATACAAAGACAACTATGTTATAAATTTTAACATTTGTTTTGCTAAGATTTTCATCAATTGGTTGAACACAAAAAGGAGCATTTGGCAGCGGGAAGCGAATAGATAAACTATGACATTTCCCTACCGAATACACTGGATGTTTATTGTGATAATACAGCCGCTTGGTTGGGCCTGAGTCCCTGGCATTGTCGCTGAGTGCTTTGTCAATATTTGAGCTCGCCCTTCTTACTGACGCCTTTCCATTTGCTACAGACTTAGCGATCGGTCTTATAGACTTTGCGTTTGCAGCTAAAGGGTTAGAATAAGATGTATCAACGATCGACTAGCAGTCTGTTTGCCTTTTTGACCTTTTATCTTTATAACTGTAAAAATATGGAACCATACGTAATTTAATTTCGTAATATGGGGATTTTTAATTAAAACCAAAGCACCATTTGTCGTCAAATTAAAAATCACATTGAATATTGTATTATCGAAGCGGTCGATAAGATCAATCGTCGGTAATTAGTCCATGCATTCATTAATTAGCCATTGTGTGAATTAATCTACTCCCCAATGAAGATAAATGACGTGGCACTCGCGATTTAATTCATATCCCTAGTGTAGACATTGTTGTGTATAGATGCATTGTTGTTCACGGATGGAATCAATCAATAACTGACAAGTCAAGAAGATACATACATTTTGTCAACTCGAATTGTAGTTTCTACAATCAATAACAATGTATAGGTATTTGCTGTAAAAACTATATGAAGTGATTGATTTATGTAAATCATTTAATTCAGTCCATTGATTGTATCTCGTAAGTTAGTGTCTCTTTCTCTCATGCTGAATTTTTAATTTTTTTTCTCAATTTGTGTCCCAAACGAGGGCCAAGGAAATGGCATTGTTAAATTTATCTTTCAAGTCGAACGAACGCATTATTAAGACGTTCCACACAGGTAGGGTGTGATAATCACTGGTCCGTGAACGATGATAAAAGAAAAGACCTTAAACCGAAAAGATGATACATTATACACACATATATTGTGTTATGAAATGTATATATATGAAATCAAATTATATGTCCTATCGACCGTAGATACATTAATACTACAAACTAAATTACTAATCAGACCTAACTACAAAGATAGACTTAGTATTAAGTATAATAAAATCATATTTGGAATTATTGATGCAATGGGAGTACAATTCATTGTTGCGTTAATTACAATTTTGAAGCTGATATAAAATATAAAGCAACTGTAAATGTAATGTTTAAGTAGCAGCGAGCAGAACTATTTAAACAAAATATGACCAGGACAAAAATAATTGACGCAAAGAGTATCACATTAAGTATTTATTGTAAAATTCATGAGATGCAGTCCACCACAAATGGTCTATAAAAGCGATCCAACTACAGAAGTTTCATATTACAATGAGCTACAGTTAAATTAGATTAAGGCTGTCTGCGAGTCGATAACATTGAATGCTCGTAGAGAAAGATATTTTTATATATCAGAAGAAATCTTGTATAACGACTACGTAAAACAATCGCAGAAGTAAACAATATACTCATTACTCTAGACATCTTAGACGGTAAAGTAAATGGTTATTAATTAAAGTGTAGAACAAATATGTATAATAATTTATTCCAATGTAAAAATAACTTTACAAGCAAATAATAAGGCTTTGGAAACATTTATATCAGTTGAATATATAAAACTTTAACGCTCGTCCTAAGACCCATAACTTATGGGATTACCGGCATAATTAAGAATCATCATGGCGCAGAACTTTGATCTCCCTTCCAAATTGACTTAAGCCTAAGACGGCAGTCTGTTTGTCTATAGGGGAGAAGTACCACGTTTGCATAGTATTAGCGTGTTTGCGCGGGGGCATAAACAGACTTTGAAAGGACTTCTATTTCAATTGTCTGCGGGAGAAAGTAAAATTTTTTGAATTTGGAATTTTACTTTCTTGAACATAAAAATCAACAGAAAAACGAACTAAGCTGGTGGCAACAATAGAGGCTGTATGATTCAAAATATTTTACGACTTATATCCCCGCAAACACCACGAGCTTGACGGAAAAAACAAATAGCTTGCCGAAACTTGAACGTGGCTTATCGAAATAAATGTATACAAATATAACTTAATACAAATAACCGGATCCATTTCTAATGAGGGTAGACAGAAACTAAGGGTTATGAGATGTAGTGACTGAGATAAGAAAGAAAGAAAACAACGGAAATAATTTGTTTCGTATACTTAAAGCAGCACGTACAAACAGTTTGCTTCTAAGCATAAAAAGTATCACAATAATAACAGACAAAAAATAAAACAGAAAAACAGATAGAAAATAAAAACATACAATTGTTTGTGCAAGAAAAAAGAATGAGTAATATCAATATTATGCAACAATATGTGCTACATTATTAGAAATGTATTGCAAATAGAAATAAATCAAAAATCATAACATAACAGCGCCACCGACAATCGTAGCATAAAACAAGACGATCCGTTCATTAAAAAAACATTTAAAGCATTTACAATTCAAATAAACGTTGATGGAGTCATTAAACGGCTCCAAGTAGCCTCCGGCTTTGCCCGATCACGTCAGCCATTAAAACAAAATGGCTGACAAACGTCAAACGAAGAGCCGTCAAATTGATAGCTCGGAGCTTAAGACAGCTGACTTATTGCACTCGGTCTACTGTAAACGAGTTAACAATAGAATAGATGTTACATATTATTATTATTACTTACGAATTGTCACATTATATGGCGAATAAAACCATCGTGACGAAACCTAAGATCTCTAAGGAGTGTGAAGTTTGCCAACGTGGAACGGTATAAAGGTTATTAAATGACGATAATTGGCTCACTTACTAAATTTTACTATACTATGTAGCTTGAAGTTCTATACAATGAAGTGCATTTGAGTAGTACGTTGGTTAAGTGGTTATTTAACCTGACTTATGAGCCGGCAGTTGCGGGTTCGATTACCAGTCAGGACCAAGATTAGTATAGTATTCGGATTAAGACTTAGAACTTCAATTACCTTAGCGATAAAATATTATATCGTCTGTCGTTTCCCCCTTGAATATCAAACCCGTGAAGTGACAGCTGACATCCGCCAATAGATAGTAAAGTAAGCTTTTAAATTTACTAATTAAGAGCAGGGATTTATTCAAACCGTTAAATTCAGGAACGGCCGGGAAACAAAACGTGATTGCTCGTCGACTTATAATTTAATGCAATTTCCTCTTTTATGATATGGTCCAAATGATGAGAGTAAGCGAGCTTATTACATCTCAACCAATTGTTTCTAATTTAGATTTTTTTTAATGTATTATAAACATTATGGTGTTTCAAAATACAAAATATTGTATATAATATACATAGAGCATAGGTATAAAAGTCTTCCTACTTCCTTTGTTGTACGTGAAGACACAAAAAAATTATTTCTTCACGAAAATTTTGTTGATGCGTAATATTTGTATTAAAAAATAAATTGTTTTTAGAACTCTCCTAATAGAAGTTGACATAAAATTCTTATCACCAAACATGGCGAGTACTTTTAAAGTAATAATAATTTGGCGGGTGTGAACGTTAAAATTGTGATCAACTTTCTAATACAACATTTAAAATGTTGTCCACTGCCGGTCTATCTATCCTCCGCGCATATTGCCGCAACTCACGGTCATCCAGAACATCAGTACGGGAGTAAACTATCTATATACACTACGTTAAGAAGCCTTATGTCAGCGAGGGCTCGGTGACTGTATTAGAAAGCACTGTATCAGAACATTGGCAGAGCGCCTAATTGCTTCGCCGAACCCGCGTCGACAGCTAACACGATCACCGAGCTGTAGGTGATTAATTTTTGTTTACCGGTACTGGGAACTTTTAAGTTATTGGATTATACTCTCGTTCAAACTTGCACCTTCAACTTCTTCTAGAGTTCAAATCGTGGCACAGATCTGTGACGGACAATTAGAAAATTATGAGGAAACGTACGTCTTCATAATGTAGCCTAAAAAGTGTATGAAGTTTGCCAAACAGTGCTCGGCTAGCGTTAAAATAAGCGTGGCCCCCTTTCCATCCAACGCACAGTAATTCATGAATGTTATTTGTTTTTTTTTTATTCTCATTTGCTTTTTGTTTCAGATTTAGAAATTAGTTTAGTTACTTATTTAAAGTCAGTTTTGTAAACGAATAGAGAAAATGTTTTCTTTCATTCTTTCTTTCAAAAAGGTATGTGAGGGTGTCCGAATATATTATTAATTAACACTCTCCTCGCCTGTAACCTGTACCGCGGATAAAGAGGGTGCAGAATCGTGTTATTGCAGCTCGCTGACGCCGTGCTCGGAGGGACACGGAGCTATGGACAGGGCCGCGAAGGGACGCCGCTCGTTAACGCACGAGGGTCTCACTGCTGCACTTTTCGCGTCCGAACAATCTTAAAGGTCTCCTTCGAGTCGAAGTTGAATCGCTTTCTTGAATACGCTTTCAGTTTTACGATACTGACTTTGGAATTAAAATGCCTGGTACAAAATATTATGAAATGTACATTTATGATATTTTTAAGACTCTTTTACGAGATAGCAAATTTGAAGAAAAGAGTTAATCAAAAATTTGTTATTAAATATAGTAGATTTGATTAGATCATTAAAAATATCCAGCTACTTATGAAGTATTATGTCACAGATGTTTTCTAGAACGTCCTTCAAATTTCCAATCAACATCATATTATGAAACAACGAAAATGATTTCCTAATATTTATACGTTTGATTGCAGTAACACTGACTGTATTGAGGCTTTCAGCACTAAGGTTGTTTTGTAGTTATTTTTAATAAACTCTTTAAGGACAAGAGAAGTAGCCTTTGGGGAAACGCTTCGTTACTACTTTAACAAAAGTAGAAGAATTTGCCAACTATGCTTACCTCTATGGGAAATAGGCTTGACTGCATAACTAAAACTAACTTCTTAACATATAGTCGCACAATTCAAAATTGTCAATAATTATTATTGCCGTAACCACGGTAAAATGAAATTTAAGAAATTGTACTTTAAGCCTTCCACGGCAAAGAAAGGCAAAGCGTTTTAATACCTCGTGGTGCCCGTGTAAAATGTCTTAATATCTTCTGTCTTTCCTTAGATACTTAATAGAACTTTGAAAGACCGCTTTAAGTAAGGACGTTCCAAAGTTTTGTCGAAACGGTATTTAACGTCCGACTAATAATTGGAACTTCCAACGGTTCCCATTGGAACTTAATTGATTTGCTTTTTCTCTTTGATCGTAGCATTTCTATAAGTTATTGCTACTTGTAAATTATATCACGGCACGTAAATGGAAAGTATAAATAGTGTTAAATGGTTGTATGCAAATCAAATGTAAATTTACTATTCGATATAAAATTCGCATTTTTTTTAATTAAGCGAGTAATTAGTGTCGAAGCAGGATTTTGTTTATGCAATCAGTGTGCCAAAAGGAGACAGGTCACATATGTCCTAGATGCGTTGCTACTCTTGAGAACTGGGATGGTCGCCTCGTGTATACCCGAGGATCCCCACATCTCTTCAGAACGAATAGTACCAACTTCACGGCAGAAATAGGTGTAGCGGTGGTACTTCCCCGTTTGAACCGCGTACATGTTTTAATGCCTACTAATGTTTATTCAAACGCTGAAATAAACATGATAAATATTGCCGAACACCTGAAGAATACTTGTCACGTGGACGCGTTAAACACAAGTTTGATCAACTTCAGCGGTCCAATTAGCATTCCTCGAGGCGTCCCGCAAGAAAAATCTCATCCAACTTCCTAATAAGAAATACCTTCGCCCTATCTGTATGAGCGTCACGCCTCCAATTTCCCTTGTTTTAAACGTTCGAGACAATAATCAACATTGTTATTATATCGTTTAATATTCATGGCGGGTTGGAGGGGTGATCTCTTAGCAAATGGTCCGTGGCGTCAAGTGACTCCCTGTATTTCGATCATTATACATATTTATTAAAGATGTAAGTATAAGCGTCATTTTGTATATAACTGTCATTTTACTTTGCTTTCTTTCGATGTATTCCCACGCGATAAGCTGCCACGTGTGCTCATTATTGGACTAAAGCCAAGCGTCATGGCTATTATTTCTCAATTTTTTCGTATTAAAAAGTGTGGTTTTCGTATAAAATAATTGTAATAAATTTTACTCCTTCGTATCTTTATTTTTTATTCTAACTAAATTACTGTTTTTTTGCAATTAATTTAACAAATTAGTTAATGAAACATAAATCTATGTGTAACCGTTTCCCGAGACTGTAACTACATATTCTTTTTGAGGAGATCTGAATTTCTCCTCGGAAGGAATCTTTTAGCGTAGTTAATTCTACTGAATAGAGTAATTTGAGAAAAAAAGGATCGAGCTTAACTACTTGAAAAAAGAAACCGAAGGATAATGCTACTGATAGACCGCAGAAGGCAGTTTTAAAGAGATTACCTACTTCGAACATACGGTCACTTCGGTAATTTGCAAGTTCTCGATTTTTTATCCAGATCTTTTTGGTGCATGAAAAATTTTGCCTTATGTGCATTGCGGATACTTTTCTTTTATCGCATCCGAGAGAACAGTTTCATGCCTAATTTTACAGAAACCTTGTTCAAGAATTAAGCGATATCTCCATTCTTACTGATATCTCAAGTTTATATAGGTATTACATAGCATTTAATTTAAGCTTTCAATTACGTAAAATTATGTTAGATTTTTAATTTTTTTACGGCAATAATATCTGATCACTAGTCGCAACACGATAATTATGATATAAAATTCAACAGAACAAAAACTTTTGCCCCAGATTTATCGTTCAATAACACATCTGGATCTAATGAGATTATAGTCACACTCAATCATGAAACAAAGGATAAAAATATGGAAGATCCCAATCTGGTCGTTGGCGCGGACCCAAAGAACCAGCTCTCGGCGGGAGACAGCGCCCGCTGGAGAAGCACTCGTTATACTTAGAGTAAACAAACGTATTCCGAGCCAAGAATCCAGGCATAAGCCTTAATTTTTGATCAGTTCACAAAATGTAACAAGAATACAAGATTTTTGTATAACCTTATTTTGTAGCCTCAAGCGAAATACATTTCTGCAAACCTCTTTTTCATGACATCAAATTTTATCTTAGAGAAGAAAATGGTAACAAGTTTTACACCCGCACAAGTTTTTTTAAAAAGCACATGGTACAGAATGGTAAGTCACCGTGGCCTATAGGTACCTAGAAGATCGGAGGAGTTATGGATGCGTTGCTTGCCATAAGGGCATTTGCCTTGCCTTCCACTAAGTCGTTATTACTGTATGTTACATGTTTATATTATCATAATGGCTTAAAAGTGTAGGTGGTACTTCAAAATGGAATTGGACGATCGACAGTTTTGAAGGGTTCACATACCTGTATTGACTGAGAAAACTTTGTAGTGTTTATACAGAAACTTCGTTTGAAATAATTCCCAACTTGTATCATTTAGAGCTGATTTCACAACAATGCGAAGTAACGAAGTAAGTCAATAGTCGTTAGTACTTTCGCCAACAATGCGCTCGGGTCAATAACCTCGCATTTACAGTAGGTTCCCGAACTAAAATTTTATGTAGTGCTTGCAGTAATTAACTTTCGTAAATGGCACGTGCAGGTAATTTCTATTAGCGCTAACGGGTAAAAAATCTAAAAGCATGACACGATGGCACTTAAGAAATATAATATGGACTTAAGACGGAAATAAACAAAAATATGTAGATACTAGCTGTGCCCGCGACTTCGTCCACGTTTGAATTTAAGTAAAATCTAAGAAGATTTATACAAACTTTCATCCCCT
>DWDX01000810.1:0-22663 GCA_018245675.1 Agara michaeli | reverse complement strand
CACCCCCTGATAGTTATTTTGGAAATATATTTCATGTACAGAATTGACCTCTCTACAGATTTATTATAAGTATAGATAGATGTCTTTTACTTTAAATGTAAAAATGTGCATGTAAATGGCTATAGCACTTGTATGTGGCACATTCCTGTAAAGACTTATCTACCATTACACTTTCATGTTTTTTTATCATCTTCATATAACATAGTACAGAGAAGACTCATTAATTGAACCCATATTAACTTGAGATTTAACAACACTAGCACGCGACAGAAATGAGACAGGCCACTGGTCAGTATAAGCCCATTGTAACTCAAAAGGAATTATCCCTAAACTAAAATGACCGATGGCCGACAGGCTATAAATTAAGGCTCGAGGTGGACATACTAAAGACTATCTCATTATGAAAATAACTTGGAAAGGGTAAATATGAAATTTGTCGGTGAACGTAGCAGAACGTTAAAGGAATAACTGAAATACAAAATAGGGTATGGGCGAAACCAATGACATTTTGTAAATACTTTTCTTACGATTTTGAACATGTACTTGTATACTATGAGAAATTCAGTTCGCACTTTGTAGTGCAATAGGTAACAGTAAACTTTAGTTAAATAAATAAAATATAATTTGTAACCAACTTCTGCGTTTTATATAACAGCAATCAGCATAACAGGTAAGCCTGTTGTAACTCAACAGGTATTAACCCTGATCTAAACTGACCGGTGGTCGACAGGCTATAAATTAACAAGCACTCAACCACCAGTGTCGTTTACCGTCAACCACTTGACTATACACTGAACTGAAAATAAAATGTCAAAGCCTATTAAATAAACGCGTTCAAAGTGTTTTTATTGCTGTAAGGGAAGTGAATATGCATAGGTTATATGGTTTGCAGGCGTCGAAATCCTATCTGTTCAATATATGGATAGTCTAGAATTCAATTTTGGATGCGTTGGGATTTAAATTCGCCTGTTAGTCTAGTATCTAATACATCTATTTACCTTGGGCTGTGGGTTGAATTCGCATTCCCGACAAATATTTCTGTACTAGATAGGTACATCTCCACCAGAGGTGTCCGATAACAGTCACCTGCGCTTAAAAGAAACCTATCCTGCTTTTTACACTTTATTTCTTCATATAAGCACCAAATCGTAAATGTATGAACAATGAGATGGTAACTGCACAGAGACATTTAAATTCAGTGCAATTTTCGAATTTCGAACAATCAATACGCAGACGTGAATTCAAACCATTCGATCGTTGCCGTTAAATAGCGATTGATTTAACACACTGTTACCAAACCACACGAGCAAACGAGCATTTCGTACGATAGGAATAATTAGAAAATCACAGTAGGTAGGTACATTAGCGCCAAAATAGCTTTATTATGCTTTTCTGCGGTTACCACAACAATTGTTTATTAGTTGCTATAATTACTTGTATCCACGACTTCACTCGGATTGAATTTTTAAACGTAAAAAAACGTAACATCACGCCTGTAATCTTCAGTGAATTTTTAGTGGGGTATTAAATATGTATTATACTTTATTTTAGCAATACTCATAAATTCTAAGTCACAAATAGACCCAATTTTATTTATTGTCACAGATATTAAAACGATGTTCCTTAAAATCGTTACGACCGTAGTCTGTTATATGTAATATGTCATATCGGTACATTTAACGATTTTGTAGAATTATTAGTTTAATCCATATTTTGCTTTATACAGCGTATAAATTAAAGAAATATTACAACAACAACAATAATCAATATTTAATTTAAAATTAACATATTATGTTTAAGCAAGATATTTAAAATTAACACAAAACCATCAGTTTAGTAGCTAGCATTGCACATATTAAGTATATCAAAATTTTAGTACACCCCGGTATTATGCGAAGTGCCAAAATATATGAATAATTTGTACTATGCTGTTGAAAAAGCAACAACAGGTAAACAAACCTTAGTAAATCAAGGTCTTTAAAGCAATAACTATTCAGATTACATAGTTCAGATAAACTCAGCATCCATGCACGATAAGTAAATAAGCGGTTAGGAAAACAGAATGTTAATTACATTTACATAAGCTAAGTTGGTTCAATCTCGAATCAATTACACTGACTATGATCGCTTTTGCATAATTTTAAGAAAGAGTCTAATACTTTAATCGAGGAGGCCGTATCTAATATGTTTTCATTAAAATGTAATAATTGTATGTAATGTAATAATTACATGTAACAATTGTATAATTATGTATGTTTCAATTAATTGTAATAGATAAAAACATAATCATTCATATAACGTGACTTAAAAAGGAATCTATATAAATTTTGTTATATTTTGAATAATGTTTTTGTGTATGTTCACGATTGGGACTATAGTTTTTAAACCTGTCAGTCCGATGAATGTATACTAGTTACTAATAACATTATATGACAATTGTCAACAAAACTGCCTTTCGTTAAAACCTTTCATTAAAGCGTTAAATCTAAAAGGAACTAAATAAATAAATGTGTAGCTAGTGAAAGAACGGTATTAAATGCTCGTAGTAACAGTAGTAAATCATTACCGGTGTTCAAGAGAGGCGTACAGCGTACATCTTTGAACTCTACAAGGACCAGCACAAAGTGAAATTCAGTTGAATGAAATCAAATGCATTTCTCCGGTCCATGAAAAACGTTTTCACAGAAAAGATTTTCCGCCTACGGGTTTCAATTGCCCGTTATTAGTAGACGTTTGAAGAATGTAAATATAAGGTTAAATTGCTTGAAGCATGAAATATCGCCTTTTTGTAGTTTGTTAAAAACTACTATTTTCCGGGTTTGCGTTTAATGCTATATGTTTCCGTGAAATATGCAAGTTTGACGAGAATTATGCACCAAATCTGCAATTTATTTCGAATGTTATACTCGCCCTTATTAGAAAATAGACAATATTTTTCACAAAATATTTCGCTAGTTATTTGATGACTTGTAAGATGTTATTGAAAATGATCAAATATCCAAACAATTTCAAATGATTAAAAAATGCTAATTATCGAATAACAAAAATTTTTAACGAAATATGTACCTACGTAGTAAAATATAACCTCTTTACCAAATCACGTATTATATTCGTGACACTTAAATCACCCGAAGTCTAAGACTGCGTGTTCAATGCAAATAAAAGAGTTAGGTAATTAAAACAGCATATATTTACGATCGGAGACAATGTGTGCTAGGGTGAGTAACAATTTACGACTGTCCTTGATTTTAACCCTGTTTTACTAACCGAACTTCTCTACCCGCGACTCTAATATGTAACCAACCTACGAATTTACGCACAAAGTTCACAAGTTAATAGTGTGACTACAGTCGGTAAATTATAGACGCATGTATTAGTTTTTGAGGGAAAAGGGAGCCAAGACAATAGAAGATTTAGAAATGTTTAAACTACATATTACAACACAACAATAACTACATACTATATTATTTACATGCAAAAATATATTCGTAGTTAAGCAGGAAGGTTTGAACTCACAAACAGTTAAAAAAGTTTGAAGTGAACTGAAAACTGAAAATGTTAGATAATATTACTACATATTATCCATCTAAGTTTGATTATTGTAACGTTACTTCTGACTTATCGATGTAAATATGAGTTAAGTACTTTCTGCTTATTAAAATTTTCCTTAATTCTACCTTTATTTTTCTTTTTTCAGTAAACATTTATCCCACAAAACACATATCAGAAGCGGTTTGGGCAGGTCTGGTCATTGTTTTTTGTTCTTATTAATAAAGCAACACCTTTATCAAATATGAGTATGTTTCATCTATTTAACTAAATACTTTTTCTTTGACTAAATACTTTTTCTTTGTACATATATGGGCCTTTTCTCCTTAATGAAAAAATGCAACCGTAAAAATAATTTTGACACATTAACTCTTTTTTGACAATGTTATGGATTGTTTTTGTTATTCTAAACTACATCCATTTATAAATGACTTTTACTTTTCGACCTATCTATTCGTGAATATCGATTTTCCATCAAGTCACTTCGTTAATTTTTAACGATAATTCTCCATAATACCATGTCATTATATCTAGCTCCTCCAGTCGAGTAATTTGTCATCGACATGCACCTCAGGCTTGGATCGTCTAAATTATTAATTTCGATGTGGTTACCGGTGATATACGAGTATGGGTGTTAGTGGGTTATTTATAAATTCTGTACCGAAATAACTATAATATAACTGAACTAAAAGGATTTGTTAAGAATTGTAACATTGTGAAACAAATATAGATGAAATATAACATGTGTAAAATTATATATATATATGTATGTATTTATAAATTCTCCGTCTGGTTGGGATCAGATCAGATCAGATTCGTGCACATAACTTCTTGCTACCGACGATAGCTTTATTGATCACTTTTTAACTTAATGTTCATCTGTCGTTAAAAGATACAAGTCCCAGTAAAAAGTAGACTTCCCATAACGTAATAAACATCTAACAGCTCTGGAGAATACAAAATCAAATTTACGCAATAACCGTTTACTATAGTATAACTATATGTCTCGCCTGCTACTGTTTTTACGACCGAAAAGCATCGTAGCTACAACAACTGCAATATTCGTTCACATTCAGTCAAGCCTCTTTAGCTCAGTGGTAGAGCACTGGTCTCGTAAACCAGGGGTCGTGAGTTCAATCCTCACAGGAGGCATCTGGTTGCAGTTTGTACTGTATTTTTTTGAAATCAAATTTATTTTCTTTTAATTTTCAGGAAATTATTCAATGAAAATATGTAATAACAGAAAATATATTACTCACACTCAATTATGATAAATTGCAAATGTGCAGTTTCTTGCTACAAGTTGATAAATTAATTGAAAATTACTAGATATGGAAACGTATCAACCAATTTTAATAACTAATGATATTCCAAATATTCAAAAGCATGTTACGAGTAGCGGTAGACCGGAACGAAATGGGCAGAATTTCGAAGGAAATTTTGCTTAAAAACCCCAAAGGCAAATCGCTTACATATGCTTGTCAGGTGCATCGGCAATTTCATTGGGAGGAGGTAGCCACCAGAAAAGAGGGGTCTAGACGGGCCGGCGAAGAGCGGGAGGAAATACTTGAAAACCTTTTATTTTATTACCCTCTTCAAACGATTTTCCCGTGCCTATTATAACGGTAAGCAAGCACGTTCCCATTTCACGTTTCTGGATTATTTGTTTCCTTGTAAACGAATTTTGCTAATGCCAATTTCTTAACACAAGTGCTCGTAACAAAAGCGAATTAGGCGAGTTACACATATTTTAATTAAACACTCACTAGTGCTTATTGTTGTTGAAGTTTACTATGTACCATATTTTGTATTTATTGATTCTTAAATTCAAATTACAGTAACACTGTTTTACAATCAGATTAATCTATTATTTTATTTTGGTTGCTGCGACTATTCGTTGTCGGAGCTTTTATTGTAATAAATTATACATAGAGGTTTCCACTTCTAAATTTATGCGTACGAATTCAGAAGCTCTATATAACTAAAGTTGCACAGATAAGTAAGCGAATTATTTGATCTTTTACATATATATAACATAGAATTAAGAATTAGAAAAGACCAACCCTATTGTAGATGAAAACTTTGTTTTTTTACAGCACGTTTCACTAACGATGCGCCATCTAGTTCGTTAAAAATAATTTAGTTTTTCCGATAAAAGCACGTATTTCGATAGTAATGAGCTTTATTTGAATGCAGTTGTTAAAAATATCGTCTAAGTACTTATACATATAAGTATATAACTTATACATATAAGTATATATTATATATGTCATTTTAACTGGACTGTCTATTAGTGGATCATAACAAT
Source organism: Agara michaeli (assembly GCA_018245675.1). Taxonomy (NCBI): domain Eukaryota; kingdom Metazoa; phylum Arthropoda; class Insecta; order Lepidoptera; family Hesperiidae; genus Agara; species Agara michaeli. The sequence continues at coordinate 16,806 of DWDX01000810.1, read as the reverse complement.
TAAAAATAGGTTTTTTTTTTCTTAGAAGTTATACATCTAAGACGTAATATTGTCGCTACAACGTCAATTTATGATAGTTATTTATTTCCCAAGAATAAACATATATTTACACATATACAGTACTATCAATACGATGTTATATCGATTCGGCCTAAAGCTCTGTAGGTAGGTAGTAGGTAGCATAACCTGAAATGGCCTGTACTAAAGACCGAATGTCATTACCCCCAGGGCCAGTCACTAAGTTGAATAGCTGAATACATAGACAAGCCATCGACACGTAGCAACATATATGAAAATATTTCGTACAAAAGCATTGATTATTAATTTTTTAAGGATTTTTATTTTGTATTATATGAAATCCTGAAATCATTTCAAGTTTACTTAATTATTAAAGACTTATAATGATTACTAGAGTATTAGATACATATTTTAGGCATACGTTTAAAACTACGAATTCGCGATCAATTGACATGTCATTTACGTATATACTTTTATTTTTATAAACTTAAACCTTGCAGACAGGCCACCTGATGGTAAGTGGTCACCGTCGCCTATGGACTTGTGCAACACCAGAGGAGTTGTCCATGCGTTGACGATTTTGAAGGAGAGCTCTGATCACGCGTTATACTTTACGTAGATAACCTTCACTGCCGAAAGAAGTTGAAACTCTTGTATAAAGGAACACAGGAGACTAAACACAGCTTGTGCTGTCTGCAATGCAAATGTTGTTGGAAAAGTTATGGTAAGTTCTATGGACTTACAAGATGTTTTGATAAGCAACAAAATTTGTATATGTATATTTTAGTAATATGATAACATTGTAGAAATAATAAGTAGCTCCAGACTTAAATTTAAAGATAATTGAAGAGAATATGAAATAAAAATTTACTAATAATGTCCTTAGAATAATTGTATTTATTTATTCTCATACAATAACAAGTTAAATATTGTTACATTTTTTTTAACTACTGTCATTTGCACGACTTGAATTGACAAACATTAAATTGAAATATTCTGTACACTGACCACCTACTTTATATAACAGTGCTCTCAAAACAACTAAAGAAATTGCAAAGGAAAAGTAACCGATAAAAGTCACAGATGAGGCGTGCACAGGGGAGCAATAAACTGCGCGGACAATTTGTTTAATCAAAAACAAATGCACGAGTAGGCCTCATCCCCCCCCCCCCTTCCATCCCTAATTTTGTAACGTGACACTCTTTGTTTTTGTTTTGTCATCCCGCCGAATGAGAATTGTTTTGTTTTAGCCCCTATTACAATCAGTTATCTTGGTCTGTACTGCTATCAGAGTACGCCAATTTTAGTTGATAATAGGACGTTATTAGCAAGTTGGAAAACAAAAATCATATTTATGATATGGAATAAGGTGTATAATCTTTATAATTTTCAATATAAAATTTTACTCAAATACATATGATGTTAAGACATAAGTATACTCGTGCGTGGAAAATCCTAGTTACCATTCAATATGTGTTATAAGTTTTTAATAAATACCATGAATTCATGCAATACATATAATAATTACTACATTTAATTCCAGGCGAGTACGTTGCAGCCATGTTTCGCCATGACATTCATATACCCATTATGTCTTTATATAACAACAGTTAAATCTCTTTCGGAATATATGGAGTTCAATTGGCTACAAGAGATATACAAAGGCTGCCTACAATTCATGTATATTGACGGACCAATTCAGTTCAGTCGTAATCAAGGATATAAGTGTGCTAGCTTATAAAGTAACAATACTATTATATACGACTTTTCATATATAAATATCGTTTATTTTTTGTCCTGTTATCATTAAATAAATAAACTGTCGTAAATATTTGATAAGTGTAGATAAAAAGGGCTGTTACATAGCATTTGCACAACCAATACGATATCCGATTGTACTTACGATATATTAATAACTACATATGAAAACGGAACCGTACATCGCGGTGCATGTCCATCAATTAATTGAACAAGCCTGACAGAGTAAATACTCTGATCGCCAATATATTTCCTGTGCGCAGAACGAGCGGGCTACGGCCGTGGAATGTACGAAAAATTGAGGAATACGAATATTTTGGATAACATTTCTAGTCACGTATTCAATAAAATTATTTTAATATATACGTAATTTTTGTTAAACATTTTCGAACCGATACGTACTTTTAAATAAATGACCAATTTACGAGTACTTACTAATAAATATCGGAACACCTGACTTGTCGCCGCAGTACGTCGTTGTCCATAAATAACGCAAGGTCCGTTCGTGGCTATGGTTTTTTTGGTTGAACACGTTAGCCTTGTTCATCTATGCTATACATTTGGAATGGAACTTTAACTTAATATCGCCTGGTATTTGTTTTAGCTCTGATCCGTATGAACATTATATTAATACATGTCTAAGCTACCTGATAAGTTTATTGAAATTTTTATAGTTCGCGATATTGACATATTTTTAAATGTCATGTTTATCTGAAACAAATCTGTTACTATCAGAATCGAAATACACATGCTACGCTCGTAGCACGTAGCGTTTATAAACGGACAAAAATTACGTTATATATTTCAATTCGGATCACGTTTCCGCTCCCGTCTCCGTCGTATAATAGTAAGGTTATATCTTTATCCAATCTAGGGCCTAGTCATTCATAATAAGTTAGGTAGTTACAGTGAAATGAGAAAGTATTTTATGCGTCGTCATGATAATACTTAACAATATTAATATAGTTCGGTATTTATATCTTCATAAATCGTTCTGTTATGTATATTTCACAATAATGATATTAGTAAACAGGACCTTCCATAAAATAACATTAACTAATTGAATGTAAATACGAGTTTCATTCTTTTTTCGCAAACAATGTTTGGTAACAAGACCATCTATCACATTTTTACGGATGAGAATAAATTACTTAATTTGTTTACTTATTAATATTACAATAGGAGTACCGTGTAGCTTTTTCATTTTTAGTCGTACAAGTAAAGATTTAAGTAGAGAATTTTTGATGACGTAAGATTGATCAATATTTCCATAACTTTACTTGTTGCCTTTACGAAACAAAATATATGTATGTATCTACGTAAAAAAAAACACCAAAGTACGCCTTTAGACTATTGTGTGATTGATCAATCAATACAAAGCATGTGTATCTACGAACTTTAATAAACAGGAACAAATATTGTCGCATTGTATTGTTATTCGGGGCACGGTGGCTCGGTCACGTAGCTATCCAATAATTCTACACTGACTCATCCTCGCCTGCTACAATTTTCACTTGAGAATACCAAATAATCCATATTAAATTTTCATACACTCTGTATGCATACGTACGAGCACACCGGTGGTCCAATCATTTCAGGTGAAATAGAATTTCGAACTCTTCTTTCACTGCTCAGAATTGTTCATTGAACAGAGCGGTGGAATAAAGAATTTCGGAGATGAGTATGCTTTGCAATTTTGATAAATATGTGATTTATATAGGTGTTTGAATAATGAGATTTGGATGAAATTAAACAATTGCACAAAAAGATTACCGTGCAGGTTATACAAATAGTTATTTTCATAATGAAGAACGCGTCCACTGGCTTAATCCTTCCTTATATTCAAAACAGAAAGCAACACAACATGCTTTACTATAAACCTTCACTTCATATTCTGATAAGCACAAATTTTGACCGTATTTAAATTATATGTAGCTTAACAAAGCAAGAAACTACAAAGGTGAATAAACTTTCGACTGCATTCGCTTGAAGAAAATCAAGACAGTTTTACTACTAGTGAAGCTATAATTGCAAAGTCTACGGTTCTATTTAAAATTTTTAAAAGAAAACAGAATGAATAGTTTACTACTATTATTATATAATCTACAACACAATAAAACCAATTGCTAGGCCAAACTAAAACATAGCTGCAAAGCACAGTTCAAAAACTCTTATCTGCTAAAACTTAGATAAATATAAAATCAAAATGTCAACTTGAAATTGATATTTTCAATTTCTAGACGAAGGATATAGATAACAATTTGTCATCGGAAATAGAAACAACTAGAGCTTCGGTTCGATACGCAGACATTTCATCGGTTTACAGACAAATAGTTCTGGCATGGAAATACTCTGTAGAATTGCATGCTTGCTACTTTCAATTGGTGTATATAATAAATAAACTGTTGTGTGTGTATTGTGCCAAGAATATTACGATGTAAATTTTCCAAATAGTTGACAATTTACATTCAAGCTTTAACAATTCCATACGATACTCATTTTAATATGCACTTTACCAGACTAATATTTTTATTTTAAAAAAACGTATTATTACGATATGGTTATTTTGATATTTATTATTATAATACGAAAGTATCAGACTAATGTAATATGAACATTGTTAATGATATTTAATCCAACCAACTCATGACAATACCTTCAAGCGAAAATATCTCCCCCTACCTAAAATGTTTTTCACATCGTTTAATACCCTAAATTACTTGTTTAAAGGGCATGTTAACCGGTATTTAATTAATATTTGGTTTCTAGGCACGAAAATTAAAGGGCAAAAGATTTGATCAGAAAATAAATTTTCGCTTAACCATTGACAGTGAAAAATGCGGTTGAATAAAAATGCTGACACATTAACCCAATGAGTCACAGTCCATAGCCGGCGATCCATCACATCGGGTAATTCTATTACCCATACAATACGCTAATTGCTTTTTTATTTATGATATACGTGCAAGTGGCGCCCTTGCACCTTGCAGCTTTGTGTTGTACGCCTAACGTTTTTGAACTGTTGATCCCGTACAAAAATGGTTACATATAAGTAATCCGTCTCCGGTTTCACTTTGTTTTTTAATATAAGCAAGGGATTAATTGTAGCCCTATATACATATTTCAACTGCAACTGATTGAAGGTTAGGCAATAATCCAGCACTGCTCAAATGCGGATTACTGCAAATGCGGCCTGTGACCAATAAATAATTAGTATGTCGCAAGTTTCCAAACAGCCCTGACAGCCTTTTACAGAGTTTAAATCTGTAACAATTAAATATCTGACAAAGACTTATGTGTAACAATAATAACCAAGATCAAACTGCTTAACGTGCCTTACGAAACGCGGCAATGTTCCTGAAAATTTGCCATCGGCGGTTATCTAAGATCAAATTAAACCGGCGCGGTTTTATTTACACATACATACATAGTTCGCGATCTGAAAACGTGTTGGAATTACGAGGGCTCTAGCTTTCTTTATTTACATGACACGTCAACTCAAGCGGAGATAAATAATATATTTCCAGGTGGGCTAGACAGGTTAGCAAGACCGGAGTCTACCCATGGGACGAAGTCCTCATTTTGTGTCGTAGTATTTAAAGTAGTAGTAGTGTGTAGTAGTTAAAGGCGAAACAATCATACTGCTCTATGAACGCTTGCTCACTATTTGACATGCATTTATAAAATGGAAAAAATCTTCCATAGATTGTACAGCTATAGCATTACATCCATGTACTGTGAATACGTGTAATGTTTTTGTACATGTATTCACATAAAGTAATTTCCTTCCAAATACAATTTGCCCGGCAACACGCCGTGAGAGTCCATTAAATGTAAGTCTGTTATTTAGCTGCGTTATAGTCTATTAAGTTGTAACTTTGTTTACTTTTCATATGATAAAAATATATATTATATATCTATTTATAAAAACATTTGCAATGGATAGAACCCGTTACATTAATATCACTCTATCGATGCATAAAGGAACCTATATGGTATTATGGTATGGTGTGTGCTTTTGCATATACGAGTATGTACTATATGTTTTATGTAACATACCTACAGATTTACTTATTAGTAGAATTCATCATTTATATTTTATTTGTCATTGCACAAACATAGACTATTTTTAAAATAAACTCTATCTTACTTTATTTCCTTTTTTACATTCGTTTTATATTTACTCGTAGATATATTTCTTCGAAACAAAATTCAATAATGAAAACATATAAAAGCAGCTCGACTCACATTAAGGCATACCATAAAACAAACAATATTATCCCCAAAAGGTTCCCTCGTATTACAGTCGCAGAAAAGGAAACGCGGAAAATCCGTATCAAGAAATATGACACATATAAATATTATCGCCATCGAACGCTGTTCCAACATTTTATTGGAAATGTAACTCCAATAAATCTTGACAAAAGTGTCTAATACAGTAATTAATAACCCAAGTTAATACAATTTATTCAAAAGTACTCCATCAATATTCCAATATACGGTACGCTACAACAATCCTCATCATCAAAATTCACTTCACACAACACATTTCACATATAACATAGATGTTTCACACATAACATAGATGCGTTTCATAATCCACGCGCGGCAGCGTAAAGTTTATTGCACACTTAATTTTGTGTACATGTTTATATGCGAAGTTGTAAGTTCGAGGTACACCCGACAGAGGTCGTGGCGCGGTGGGCGCGCGAGCCGTACTGCCGCCCTACGGTGGAAAAACAAGTTTCCTGCAGCCTCCACCCCCGGCCCCCCAGATGCGCACTTGCAGTTCTTTCAACGTATGTCTCGAGTCCATAATACAAGCCTTATTTAACTCTTAACCTATTTTGCGGTCTGTTGTAAAGCGGTCCTATTTGGCTATTTACTTTTTTAAATAGTAAAACGTAGAGATAGGCTACGAGCTTCCAATGTATTCGTTCGTACATGTATTTAGCTATTTCGCATTATTGTTTTGTCAACGGTATAACAGTGAAAGTGATATGTTTGTGTAAAGTAGATACAAATATTAATTGAAACTGAAAATGCAATATTATGTGGTAGGTATTATGTATTTCGCTATTACGATAGATAACATTTAATTCATTAATTTTTCAAAAAAAATGATTAATCGATAATATATACGAGTAACGTACATGTCAGCATTCAGGATAAATGTCATAGAAGTCATGAGCCTTTTTACACCCTCAATATACCCTCCAAAGAAGACAATGCTTTGGTAGTACTATAGGGCAAATATACCTTAATGATGCGAAAAGGAAGTTGTAGCATTAAAACTTCGTACTAATGCTCTCACTGGTAAATACCGAAAATTTGCACACACTGAATCTCACAGAGTTGGGCAAGATCTACAACACATTTTTATGTTAACTTCACAATCGAGGACGCACAATGTACGAAACCCGGATTTAAACCTATTTATCCAACTTTCATACTGAAAGACAATAATAAAACTAAACGTGTTTGTATCTATGCGGTAACATAAATAGTGGTAGTCATCATAATTTAAGCTCCACAGGTGAACTGAATAGGTCTAGTCCTTATGGATGTTACTATCGAACATACTGTCTAGAAAGTTTCCAGCATATTTAACATTAAAATGTATTAAACTGCTTGCAAAATGCTCTTGGCTTCTGTAATAGCAGCGAGCATTATGTTCGCCCCAGATCCCAAGCGTAGCTTCCTGTTGTGTAGCCGCTTGAGGCATATCGCTTCCGGGATACTGTTATTGCTGTGTTACGTTAAAACGAAAATCATATCAGTTATACAGTTTAACGATTAGTCAATTTAGAATGAATAATTAATAATTGGTAACCGTTTCTCAATTAAAAAATTGAATACACAATTTAATTTATTGTTCTTCAATTGACAGCTAATTTAAAATATGTAAATATTTTAATTTTTAACGAACAAACAATCTGACTCTACATAAGTAACAAAAATAGTGGGTATAAAATAAAAAGAATTTTCTCCAAGCCTTCCCGTGTATGGGCATGCAGTTCTTATATCTATTCGTATTTCGGAGGCAGCACACGATCGGTCACGTAAACTTCCATAACTCGTGCTGACAACTTAAAGTCGAAAAAGATAGCTTTTGATCTCGCCCTAAAAGTTTGAACACAGCTAAATCTCGTAGAAAGACGGATCAAAGGGAATAGTAGACAAAATTGATGAAAAATTGTTGTATATTTTACTATGACTTACTCCTTAGTATAATCAAACGTTTTCAGTTTGCATTTTAAAAAATCATATATTTATTTCAATCATTTTTTTGTTAGCAATTATACCTACTATAATATTTATTTTTAACTTTTTTACATCTAGTAACTATTACAGTTAGTGTTAAATGAAAATGTTATTTAAAATTAAATATATAACATGCTTAGATGTACAATTTAACCACAAAAAAATGAACCCTAAATATGTATGAAAATGTACTAAATGTGTGACAAATAGTTAAATAGTACTTGCTTTAAAATCATCGTTATTTTACAAAGTTCCTTCGGGAAGAGGTGCAAGAATAAATTAGTAAAGTACATTCCACGTGGTTACCATCTCATCCATTTCTACGCACGAGCGCTTGTATAAATTACTACAAGTGTACCCCCAAACAAGGCACTCACCCCTGATGACTTGCACTTTGAATGCACATTTTAATGGGTTTGTCTTCTCTATGGGTGTCTGTCCTTTGTACTCTAATTGTAGTGAGATATTTTACGCAAATGCATTCTGTTTTAAATAAACAATAGGTAAGTTACAGTTAATAAATTTTTAAGGTAATATTTTTAGTGTAATATCGAACAACGATGGTATTTCTTTTTTTGTCTTTAACTACTATGCTTTAATTATGTATTATTAAAACGTGCAAAGTAGTACTATAATCATAAAAAATATTTGCAGATATAGAATACTATAACAGCAGAAAGTAAAAATACATTGCTTCAAAATTGCTTCATGGGATGCAATTACTGTTAGATACAAAAAAACCTAGTATACCAAATGGTCTGAATGTTCATTTTCGATTACTATGAAATAAATAAATTAATGCGCCAAAAACAGGACTAGATCACTCTGAGCAACGGTACGTATTAATTAATTGTCTATATCGTGCCGCGTTCGTTAGCATGTAGTAGGAACGAAGGTATTAAGAGAGAATGTTTTATTTTTACCATTGTCTTTCAAACAAAATAAATAATCCAACATGACGCCGATTACCCGTATATAATTATATTTTTATTACATAGGTATTTATGTATCAATATATTAATTTAAAGTATTTGAAATATTATATTAATCTTTTATAACTAGCTGTTAATTGTCCGAAAACATATAAATAAAAATATCATATGTCTATTTGAACACTATTTGCATAGGTACAACAGAAAAATGCGGACAAATCCAAAATGTGTACTGTCATACATAAAGAGTAATCCCTCTGTAGTAAAACCGAGCTGAGACAAAGAGGCCACAGGTGTTTTAGCCTTCTGGTGTTCTAAGTGGAATATCTCATGTGCCGGCTTACTTCAGCCCCAAAACAATAAATCATATATTACATACAACAACAAATATACGGTTCTATAAAACTATGTCTTTATACTTTACAGTACATACTGTGAAGTATATAATTGTCTAGTTAATCGCATACTCTTATCTCGGTCTAGCTCCATTATTAGTTTAGACACATAGTTGTGAGTTGTAAACAAGCAAGAACTAAGAGATAGATAGTTTGCAGTCTATCACGGTGAGCTCGTAGCCCTGGCTCGTTTTCACGACACAAATAATAGTCTCTAAAGTTAAGTAAAGCTGAACGCGACAGTTTACCTATACTTAGATGATGGCTCATAAACATTTTTCATAAAGGTTTTCGTGCATTAAAAAAATATATTAATACTTATAAAATCAAACCTTCAATCCACCTTTTTTGAAGGCCAATACTTGATTGATTGATATAAATAAGTTTAGCTACCGGTTACCTATTTTAACTTAAAATAATTACGCAATTAAGCTATGCCTAATTTTAATTTGTTATAATACTCTATAGACTTCTTAAGTAATGAATAAATATTTTTTCAAATATATTATTACTAAATATAATATATACGAGTATATCTTCTCTCTAAATCTTTTATGATATAAAGGAGGAAATTTCTAATAATAAAATTCTATCTAGACGGAAAAAAATTCATCAAGAATCTAAATAGAGAAAAACTATTGAGACGTTGAGCACATCTTTCGAAGGAGTCTAGTTCAGGTCATTAGTCTAGTCACGTACCTTGTTCGTTAAATTTACAGGAGTAGACCGGTAGTTGTATAGTATTGCTAAATAGTGTTAGAATAGTTGTTCGTCATTAATTGGCGGCTCAATCTTTACCCCCCACTTCTGGGCACTTTTTAATATAGAACGCATAATAAAAAATAAGAATCGGTAGAAATAAAACAGTTTTAAGAACTCATTTAAAATTACCATATACTCAGAGAACTAGGCTTGATATTTAAAACTACAAAGCAATATACAGAACAAACGTAAATACATAAAACTCCAAAGGAATTAGACCTCGTGACAGATTATTAAATTCCTTATATTGTCCTACAACATTTTTAGATATTCTTTTGTCTTAAAACAAATGTTTGTAGTAAGTACGAGACAGTGGTTTTGGCTTACGATTTTAATCACATACAGCACAATTCACATTTACGTACAACAATTCATTTTAACGACAGTATTAATTTATAATTATCACATACGAATAGACGGAGATCATGTTGAAGAATAAAGTTTTATAGGTGAGGAAAACCTGACTGTACTGATTTATATAGTACAGCTAGAGAAAAGTACAGCTAATAAGTAAACGCGTCAAAGCAGTATCGATGACGTCACCACCCGCCCTCTAGAAACTCCTGAATTCTTTCATCAAATCCCGACATTGTTGGCTGCGATTATTCACACGATTGGCAAGCGTCTGTCAAACTCTTGTCGTTAGGATTTACGATTACAAGAAACAATATAAGGAACGTAACGAACAAAAGTATTCATATATTTAAAATTGAACGCATTCCGTAAATGAAAAAAAAACAAATAAAATCGATAAGAATTTAGTACATATCTTTATCTTTATCAAATGTATAAAAGTATACTAAATTCTTTTCATTTTATTCATTCAATGGTTAAATACAATACGCACATATATCACAACAAATAATAAAACTTTTTAATAAAATTGTAATAATATTACGTCACTGGCTATTAGAAGGAAGTTTGAGAACCATTTTTATAGAAAGGAAATAAACGATCCCCTTCTTACAATAGTAATCCCAAAAGTAGAAGGCAATGTGTGCACTCCGCGCGATACAGCGGGTGTCAAAATGGAAATTGTATTTTTTTTTTTAATCTTCAAAGCCTTTCAAACAGTACAGATAGTCAATAACACTAAAAATTTGTTAAATAGAAAGTATTTTTAAATCTTGAATAATTTTACTTTGAGTGCGTTCTAAGCGCTTAATGTCATTAAGTGTAAAAGGCTAAAGATATGTATATAAAATTAAACATAATTCCGCTAATGACTTATTGACTGTAGATATTATAAGCAAATATTTCTGTTTATATAAAACAATAATATTCACTGCGTTCACATGTTAAAACCTTTTTTTCATGATTTTAAATAAAATTTTATAGAGATGCAGCGAAATTTTTTAAAATCTAAAACCAGATAGAAAAAATGCATTTCTTTTTTCAGCACCCTTTAACCGCAGATGCAGCGATGCACCAATGGAGGGTTGCAAGCTGCCTTAATCAAACCCAAGCAATTTATGATCGCCACACCACGGCATCGTCTATTCTGCAACGAATGTGAAAAGTTGTTTATTTTGTTACATTAATTCTTTTGTTTCATACGATTTACAAATTATACTGCTCTCAATCCACTTGACATTCAAACATCTTTGTGGCCAGCATAGCATAGAATATATTGAATTTTGTATTCAAAATCAGTCCGGTATTGGTCGATTCAATCACAATTGACTGATATTTGTCATTTTATGGAAACAAAAGAGGCTTTCTGTAATGAAGATAACTGATTTATTTATCAATCTTATATGTATTTTTATTAAGATCCCACTTTCTCTTTGATTTAACGTCGTTTGTCTCATCGCAATAAGAATATACGAGTATTCAAATATTTTTTATCTCATAACCTAATACTATTAAAAAAGCAATTGTTATTTTAACTATGTTCAAAGTACATGTTGGAAGTATCTTGGTTCAAAGTAATCTGTTTTAATAAGTAATCATTAATATATCATATTAATTAATTAATATATTAATAAGTAATAAGTTTTCAGTTCCAAATTTCTCAATTTCATGTTATTCTAAAGAATTGGCTGTAGCTTTTAAAAACAGATAACGTTATCGGCTATTGTTTGCGCGGTTGCAACTTCAATGCTTATTTCCATCTTAAACGATAAAAGTGCCGGGCGAACCTTTTATTGCAAAAAATTTGTTGATTCTTATATTAGTGGAATCTCCCTCAACCTTAAGCGTATTGTATCTTAACAGAGAGGGCGGCCGTCCCCATTGAAAGTGCTTACGAAACCTACATGGGCCAACCGGTGTCTTATCGAAGGAATTGCTACTTTTATTGATCTTTGTTACACAATAAACTGCTTTACTAAACCTTTTGTGTGATCATTAAAGATCAAAATATGTAGAAGTAGCAGTCTTTGAACGCGATGATACGTGTCACATTCTTTATACCTACTAAATTTCCACAAACCATAGAGCTATTATTGAAAATTCCAACCACATTTCTTTCTATATAGTATGAATGGTATATGGAATTACAAGCAGAAACTATATATTTATATGAATATACGAAAATAGCAAGTTTAAAATTATACATGGAATATTTTAACAAAGTCGTAATTGTTACGGTATATACCTACTTAATATAAACCAAAGTAGTACAGTGTATGAAATGCTTAAAAACAAATGAACCGATTTCAACGAACCTTAGTGTAGTGATAATTTATTATCGCAGTCAATACCTAATGTAGGATTGTCTAATCTTATTAAGTTACATGACTAACTGATATTTATAATGACACTAGCTTTTGCCCGCGACTTCGTCCCGCGCATATATTATTATACATATAAACCTTTCTCTCGAATAACTCTATCCATCAAAAAACCGCATCAAAATCCGTTGCGTAGTTTTAAAGATCTAAGCATACATAGGGACAGCGGAAAGCGACTTTGTTTTATACTATGTAGTGATACTAAAATGTAATACGAAATATTACTTACACTTTATACTTTTAATTCTAAATCTTGAGGCAACGTTTTGTTACAAAATTCAAATCAGTCTTATAAGTGTATCTAATACAAAATCTAATATTCACAAACAATATACAGCAGATTAAATTCAAAACGTAAGACTAAGCGTTACGTTACGTTAAGCTAAATGTTACGTTTTCAACTTAAATAAAGCATGAAAAATTATTTGCAAGATTTTCTAACTCTATTCGCTAAAGCTTCGTTTAATCATCCAGACAGATATTAGAAAACGAAAGACAGATGACTAACAGTAGCAAACAACAATTTAAACGCTCTAGCTGCACTAATGAAATTTGTTCAAAATTTAACTAAATTTGTTCAAAATTGTACTAAAAATTTAGAATAAATATTTGTTATATACTTTTCGTATCGTTTTGATCTATTAAATCATTTATTGTTTTATTACTCCTCGTGTTTTAACCATGAGCGTATTATAGAAGAAAAATTAAATACAATCTGCACTTATGACTGTGGATCTTTGTATTAATATTAATAAAGAAACATAAATGGTAACTCTATAATATAAATAGACATAACAGAATATATTTTTAATTATAACAGTGGTTTATTTGATATTGATATATACAGATAGACAAAAGACGGAGACCTTCTAACTTATTTGGCAGATACTTAAAATTTTGATTTTTTAAATGTTTAAAACATTAAAACTGCTTCAATTTCATTAAATAGTCAAACATAATATATCATGTAGTGATCAAGTCTAAGATCTGGCTACGACATAAACACTGAATCAATGAACTGAATCATTTACTAGGTACGATTATTTAAGAGTTCAAGAGTCAAAGCACCGACCTTCAGTTGCATGCCTCGGTTGCATGTAGCACGAAAACGTTTATGCAACAGAGGCCGAACTCGGCGGCTGTCGCGTGGCAGCTCTGCGTGATTTAGGACGGCGCGACACCCAGCACAGAGCACACATGTAAATGTAACAGAGGTTCCAGTTTATACATCACATACGAACACAGATTTTTTAACATTCAAATAAATATGCATAACCATTCCAATAACAATTGAATGGATAATGGATTTATCCCATTTCGACTCATTAGTGCCAATATTTTTACTCGAAAATGTGTATTGGGTATATGATAAAATATGATTTGTAAAAAAGTTAAAAGTAAGGTAAATCCCCATGTAACATCAATCTAAACTCTACCTTCCGCTAAAATAAATGTCTTCTAATACATCCGTCAGAATATTTTATGTTAAGTTGATTATCTGTTTACATGCTGTTTACTACGTTTCCGGGGCTTGGTAGGTGGGGAGGGGAGATTAACTTTCGCCTGTTAATTACGACAAATGGTCATTGAACGGCGCAAAATGGCTTTGGGATAACATCGCCATGGGATAACCGGGATACATTGCTGATAACAGAGACCGCATCATACGTTACGCGTTGTTTGCGCATCTAGTCAGTATTATGTTGACCTTGTATATAAATTTGTAATAGCTTTATTTTTTCGAAGCTGTATTATTATAAAATAAAGATTATGAAAACAATCAAATACATTTTTGAAGTTAGACACATTAATTAATACTTTATCACTTGATTGTGTAATTAATTTATTAATGTTAAATTAATGGAATATGTTTTTAATAATTGCCTACATAATAAATTTAGTACGTTTTAAAGATTATATAGGTACAGTATGATACTATTCCCACTTTTCAATTATTGTCATTTATTACGGATTAAATAGTTGGTAATTTAATTATTTGAGTACTGATTTCGACAATTAAGAATTTTATGTACATATAATTTTATTTGCCGCTGTCTCCTTCAAACGGTCCAAGGCTGCCCTCTACTTTATGTTTAGGCAATGAATAGCTAGAAGCAATCTTTTTTTATTGCCGCTACTCGATACTAGATGGCGGAAAAGTCACATTATAACAGATTTATTTGTAAATTTCAAATGACTAGGGAATTTTAAGAACATCAAAAAAATTATGTTCAAACCAAAAATATAATTAAATCAATTAATTCTTATTTACTTTAAAGAACACTTCAAAGAGAAAAAACAATTATACTATAGAGCCAATAGTATTTTGTCGTACCGGGATAGTACAGTGAATAACAACATACTGTAAGTATATTGGCCTTCAAATACAAGAGCAAGACATATTTGTGGGTTTTGCTGGTGTGAGCGAGTGTAAACAACAACGAGTAGGATGAATATTAATGGCATTTCTATCAATTTGCATCAAGCTATTTCAATACTGTTTGTAGACTATTTTTGAATTGCCAGCTTTATTGCTTCCATTGCAATAGGCTGTCACGCTCTACGCACTCCCATTAATAGGGCTTGAGTGCTAAATTCGTAAAATACGTATCCAAAACCGAACGGTCAAACTAAAACCCATAACAGGCACTAGCATAAGTCAGTAGGATCTCCATTTAAATTTTGCGAAAGATTAATTCGCGTCGGGACAGGTTTACGAGCGCTTAGCGATTTAGGAAGCCTCGCAGAAACAGAATGAATTGCCGCTGAGAAACGTAATTGTCGCCGTAAGGTCCGGATGACTGCTAGTTAACGGACAAACCTTAAGGTTTCATGTAATTAATTTCATGTAGCCGTTTAAAGTATTAGAATATACAAAAAAAACAGTTTCAGAACTAATTCAACCTTACCAGAATTAAATAAAACAGCATCTGCCAAAAACGATGCTGAGGCAGGAATGTACGCAGTTATTGTAATTATTTATTATTTAAATAACCTTACCTGGCGACTCAAAATAAAAATAAAAATTACCAGTTCTCTGTTTTCCTAAAATGCATGTAGACTCAAATTAATGTTTCCGCAGGTTCTGACTTTTATTCATATTTTCTACGCATCCAAATTTAAACATTAGCGGTGTACCGCAGTTAGATAGAACTCAGTCCAATTCTGTACAAAGGGTTTTGTGTCGTAAAAACTGCATACAAAGCATTGCTCAAAGTTTAATTTTTCGTCCCTAACGCTAGCGAACACTGACAATGTACAGAATGTACACGAACACCACACGCATCCAAACTGGCACACAGCTTTGTATTATGTAAGAGCATTGTACTCGTAGTAACGTCCCGGTTGCACTCAATTATTTTAGAATAAACAAAAGCGCTTGTTGAACCAATTTTGGAAACTAGTTCGTGTGTAGATTCTTCCGCCAAACCAGCGGTTCCATTACGGACACACGGAGTGATTCGATCAAATTCGTTGTAAGTATAAAAAGAACAGTAAATATGTATACCCTCTAATAATTCAACCAGAATGTTTTGAATTTATTTCAAATAATTAAGACATATTATGGCACCACGTCTCCTTTTTTTTTTCAAATCAAAAGATATATTATTCTTTGCATGTCCGTTTCAGAGCTCTATACTACGGTCCCTCGCTATTTGTTCGCAGCACGGGCAAGACAAATGATACAGACTATATGGGAATAGCGAACCTACGGCGTTATTGTCCGTTTTGTGTTCCGAAAAATTTGAATTTGCATTAGAAAGCCCTCGCTAAAGTAATTCGTGCCAAAGAGTGGTGATTGAATCTGTCGTTCTATTTCCAATTAACTACAGTATTAAGGTAATATAGATCCTTAACATTAATAAAAGTACACAACGATAATGTTGGTTTTCTTAAATACAAGTATTACTTCATATTTTTCTACATATCCTTCAGTACAGA
>DWDX01000809.1:0-22665 GCA_018245675.1 Agara michaeli | reverse complement strand
ATGGTTTCCTCAGTACACAGTGTAATGCTCACCTTCAAAATTTTTTCAAAGCGTTTATTGTTAATTGGGAGCATATGGGGTATATTTGCTCAATGTATAATAAGGAATGTGTTAACAATTATTTTCCTGTCAATTTAAATTATTCTAAATTTATTTATTGCAATAATAAACAAAATGCATTTTCTTTACAGAAGTGCTTCAAGAACCTTCTGTTATGGCGAAGATATCAGATACAAAAGCTGCAAGTGAAGTGAAACTACTGGAAGGTTTTTACACCATGTTACAACTGGAACCAGCTAGAGCTTTCTATGGGAAGAAGCACGTTGAAAGAGCTAATGAGGCTATGGCGATAGAAACACTCATGGTATCTGATAAACTGTTCAGGTAAGTGACAGTTTTTGGTACTGGATTATTTGTTAATAAATGGATTATTTGCAAATTTATTTAATACAACCTGGAGAAATCCCAGACTAGACAGTGGGATTGTTTGTGCAGGAGTGAGTGGGAGCAAACCAAAGCCATGACTGTGGAGAGCCTTAGGAGAGGTCTATGTCCAGAAATAGATTTATGTTTGCTTATGATGCTGAAATATTTAAGCTTTTGAAATTATTGTTATTTAGTTTTGAAAGAGTTGTATTCCAATATTGTATCCGATATTTAAAATAATTTGTAATATAAAGTGTAATTGAAATATAACAGAATTTGAAATTATTATTACACACTTTAAACTTACAAAAACCCTGAACTTTTTTCAGATGTCAGGATATTTTAAAAAGGAAAGAGTATGTAACTCTTGTTGATTCTGCTAGGGAAAATGGCTGTGATGTTAGAATATTCTCAAGCATGCATGTTTCCGGTGAACGTGAGTATTAACATTTAAGCTATTAGAAAATCACTCGTTAAGCAGTGTTGTGCATTATGATGGGGAACTTATAAACATCCAATCAATTGATGCAATGATATAGATGTGACTGCAACATATGTCTGATACAAAAAACGTACATACACACCCATAACCTTCTTCATAAATAAACTTTTTTAACACATTTTTATTAGCTTCAGTCATATGTAATGTATCTATGTATGTATGTATGTATGTAACAGAATCTTACAACTCAAATGTAATCCACTTCCTACGGTCCAATTTATGTAAAAATTTGTACACATGTTCAGATCTGATGACAATACATTTTTTTGTAAAAAACTAAAAAACACGTTTATGTTACAATTCAAACTAAAACGTAGAAAATAATAAAAATGTAAAAAGCGTTTCTATCTAAAAGCTGTTTTTTTTTTTCAGAACTGGACCAACTTACTGGTGTTGCCGCTATTCTTCGATTCCCCATGCCAGAGCTAGAAGATAGTGATACTGGAGGAGAAAGTGATTCCGAATCGAATTGATAGCTTCAATTGCTTAGAATATACATAAGTTACGATTGTACAAGATTACTACTCTTTAAATATTGTTTAACATCGTTGTAGTTATTTATCCAAACAGTTATCTTAAATGTATTATGACGATTGTTATTTATTTGTTTTATAACTTGTTGACAAATTCTAGTAAGAAATTGAAATACAAAATTCTGGCTGTTAATGTTAAAGACTCAAGCAACGTAGATAATTCAAATATATTTAGAATAAGCTATTTGTTATAATATAGGTGCACTAAATTAATTTCACATAAGATGACATGTTTATTTTATGTAATTAGTGATTTTTTTTTTGGATCACAGAAATATGCTAAACCTGAATACATATTTGTTTATAGAAACGGCTCTATTGCTGTAAAAGTAATAAAAAGTTATTTCATAGCACTTTGATATTTTATTCAATAAATTTTATGTGGCATATGATAAGTAAAACTGCATACACAACAACAAATACAGTAAAAGTTACACTTTGACAATGGTACAATTCTGCTCTTTATGGTACAGTTTACATCATATAATCCCTTTCGGTCAAATCAATGACCACATTAATTTTCTTCGACAACTGATTAGATAGATTATGTGATGTTGCCCATACAGTGGTTTAATTTTTTTTATTTATTTATTTTAGTGGTATTGATATTTTTTGTATTATTGTTGGGATTTTATGATAGGGCTGTTTCAAGTGCTTGCATTTTTTGTTTCTTTTTCTGTGCCTGTTTCTCTTCTTTAATTTTTTCCTCGTAGAGTCGCCGCTTTTTCCGGAGCAGCCAAATCTCCTTCTTCCTCTTGTCCTGGCCGGCCTTCATGCTCTTGTACAGGTTCCTATGTTTCTTGGGTACAAGTTTTTCTCTGAGCCTAAAAGCTTGTTTGTCCTCTATTTCCTTCTGGTAAGGATTGTCCTTATGTGTAACACCAGTTGTAACTGTCATTTCCTTTTTCTGAAATTGTAATATAAAAATTAACACCAAAAAAACTTAAATGCAGTTTTCAGTTATTCATCATGTATTTTGGACTATATATGAAATATTTTATTTCGTACCTTTTCTTTAGCCAGTTTCTTTTTCTCCGGCGCAATGTCATCTTCCTCTTCAGATGTGGAATCCTCATCAACTTCCCGCTGATATTGGTTAGCCAATGCCTGTTCTGCATCTTCCTCTTCCTTCTCTACTTCTTGATCCTCATCGCTAGCTTCTTCTATGTCAGCATCAGACGGATCTTCATCATCATCTGTAAATTTTATTATTACTGCATTATATATTTCCATTTCCTATTATAGAGTAATAAAGAAACTACACTGCTCCTATGTAACACAAATACAATATGACAAAGTTACAAGTTAATAACCACTACATTTTTTGCAATGTATTTTTGCAATTCAGTTTTGCAGCTGTTAATAAGAGTTTTACCTCAGCATGTATCAGTTTTACTAGATATGTCATAGATGTTTATGAAAACAAGCCATAAGGTGTCTCTTTTAGTTTTAAATCAGGTAATTTCTTAGTAAACATAGGACAATATTTTAAACTTCCCAATTAACATAGTACATGATCTGATAAAGAAAAAGTAGACGAATTGAGAACCTCCTCCTTTATTGAAGTCTTAAGAGAACAAATACTTACTAAGAGGCTTGAAATTAGGATCGTTAAGGGCTCTTTCTTCTGGAGGTATATAAACTTGATCCTTTGTCTTATCAATGAAAGGTGATAAGTGAGGTGGTAACACCGCTCCTATCAGGTAGTTATTGATGGGCAACAATGTCCTAGCATTGACACTGTCAAACACCCATTGGGGCTGTATGTAGTAGCGTGACAGAAATTGTTTATCCATGCTGGGTCTGTCAACAATCTGATACGCGATTGTTTCGTCTGATTCATCAAATGTAGCCCCCACAAAGTGATCACGGTCCCAGGACACTTCACCGCCAAAACAACGAATAATAAAAACCAAAGGTTCTCTCGGAACTTCGCGATTTATGAAGAATTTGAGGCCCTTGAAGATTGTCTTCAAAGTCTTGACTTTTTCTGCCTCTAATTTAGCTTCTTCTAGTTTCTGTGGATCGTCAGCCTCAGATGGGAAAATGTCAATTTCCGGTGCTTCTTCCCCTTCAGTTGTCCCGGCTATTCTGGCCAATGAAATATTCATAGCAGCAATCCTTTCTGTTACATATGCTTGTTCATCCACAAGATCTTTTTCTGAATCTGCATTAAATCCTGCAGTTAGTGTTGGTGGATAGACCAAGTTCAATGAATGATATAACTTGAAATTCACAAATCCCAGCATTGTTACATAGAATTCAACAAATGTTGACATGATCTTAAAATCAACTTCATCTTTAGTATGTGGCTGTAACAAAAGAACATATTCTATATAACAAATTTAACATACAACAGATTTAAGAATTTCATATGAATGGTAAAGTATAAAATTAAAAATATTGTTCATGTTGTACACTGATCTTATACTAACATAAGATAAGCAACTGACTTTCGTGTTTATAGGCACACTTAAGTATTCAACTTACAACATCTGGATAGCGTTTATCATTATCTATCATGAACTAAATAACATTCAGCAATATAAGATGTATTAACCTGTCGTTTATGTTCTAATATAACCAAATATGTTACCTGGAATGAAAAATGGTGAGGTACAATCCATGTGATGGTCTGTCCTTCGATTTCAGCTTGATAGTAGTAACCCTTCACTGATACAAACACTTTGCGCAAAGCCTTAGCTGCTATCACTGCATGCATGAATTCCACTGTGAGTCTCCGGCACAGAAGCGACTGGTCACGAGGGACCCTCTTTAATGAGGGGAATGTGCTGAACAAGAAGCACAGAGTTAAACAATCATCGAGATCCCGCAAAGCGTCCACAAATGTTGGATATCGCTCCTTTACAATGTGGTCTATATTAATGTCTGGATAATCTCTGAAATACTTTCGCATACGGCCATATTCGCGCATGGCTCGCGCTTTGCGGATTTTTTGTTGAAAAACCTGAAATAGTCATTGAAAGTTGTAAATCGTCATCAATGTATAATAAAATAATTTACTTAAGTAGGCAGTCAAGAAACAGCTGTTCTTTTAGATGTATGTCTGTAGTATTACTTACTTTCAACTCTCGCAGCTTCCATATTATGGGTTCGTGGAGTAGGAATTTGATGTCTTTTGTATGATATAAGGTTTTAATACCACCTGCACCTTTTTGAGCTCTCTTTCTATTACGCGGTTCTCTAGGGTAAATCCCTTTGAGAATGCATATACGTCTGAAATCCTTCAAAGACAACTGCAGCTTCTTTAAAGCCGCCTTTCGTGTCATAAATTGGGCTCCCTCCCCCGATGAATACTGTAAATGGAATATATTTTTGGTTATTATTGTTGCACACACGTGTTATTACGTTTAGATAATAGGAAATAAAACTGTACCTTCTTCTTCTTTTTAGACACCATTTTGTATCAGATGAACTATTATAATTCTATTTGTAATGTGTTGCGCTTTGCTTTTGGTTTAATTAATTAAATTATTGCAATATAACATAAAGTTGTAACTACATCTTAATGTTTTCAACAAAATGACAGTTTATAGGACGGCATTGATCGAATACGATGAATGTTGCCAATGTGCTATTAATATAGAAAATTGTCTTCTAAATTGAATCTAATTCTAAATTCTAAATTGAACCTTTTATTTTTATGATATATTTTAAACGCAAAGTTATAATTTTTGAGTAGTGTATACTTTTAAAAATGTAATGTACTAATTGTATGAATTAAAATAAATTACCAATTATCTGGTGACGTTTAGTAATCACCCAAAGACTCCAACTTATGAACGAAAATTCATGATATATAAAATACCGAAATGAATCGAAAATGTCGTTTCGAGACTTCCGAGCAAAGAATTTTTGTAAATTAACGCCTGACATCATTACTTACGTACGAAATATTATAACATTGTTTCAAATAATTAATGGAAAAAAACACAATTCCGAATAAAACATAGGCAGGGTTCAGAAACTTATGAAGATGATTATTTAGTATTTTTGAATCAATAAAGTAACCTGAGACCCACATACCATAGATATTCCCTGAGTCCACAGAGGCTGCCAGGCGGGATGAGTAAAATCATTTCTCAGTGTTATTCAAAAGAATTATAACCTTTTCTTTACATTTTACGCTGGCAAATGGCCCAAGTTTTTTCTTACTGTTAAGAGATATACTTGCTCAGATATAGGATATAACTTACAGGTTACATACAAGTTTATAGGATATTTAAAAACTAAATATTTTCAGTCTTATAAGCTTTTATTAAAATACAATAAATTAATACTATATTACAACTGTTCATAAGTTGACTTGATTACATACTTATCTTGCAATTTTATACATTTTCATCACTAGTCGATGTTGCAGGGGGAGACGTTGTGCTTGCTTGTCCTTGCACCCATGAGGCAGGGTCCAACATAAGGTATGGGCATGGATAAGAATAAGTATGGGGCCAAAACGGAGGAGCGGTTGAAACTGGGCTGGATCCGCTTTCGTTGCCTGCATCATTTAAAGCTGTCATAGCATTGGTAACAGCTGACATCATTTGAGGATAAAAATAGTGAAACGGTGAAAATTGGGGGTAATTCGGTATTGCAGGCATGCTGTCTGATGAACGAGGAGGACTAGTTCCTCCAGGTGTTGATGCGACTGGAACAGCTATGTACGGGTAGGGCATCAGACCACTTCCGTCACTTGATGGTACTGCGTAAGTGTACTTGACTTGAGGACTCGTAATGATCGCTCGCTTTTGGGTAGTCACAGTTTCTTCATGAGGCAAGGATGTTTTTGAGAAACTCGAAGTGAAAGACATGGGGACTGCAGTAGGTTTATTCACAGAAGCAGCAGCCGTGGGGAGGAAGTTTACTGGTTGGTCTGTGAGCCAGTGTGCGTCCACTCCATGATCCTCTGTCGCTGCCACGTACAGGTCACCCGTGGTACCGTCAAGGGAGGGCTTCACGAATAAACCTTGCACTGGATGTAGTTGACCCGTTTCACCCCAGGCCAAATGTCCCCTTATTCTCGAAACTGTTAATGTAAGGAAAAGTAACTTCGAAATTCCTTTCCACATCGTGAATTTGAGTAAGTTTAAAATTTCAGAAGTAATGATTGCATGTGCTATGATAAATGTTTTATATACTTTGGATATTTTAGCCAATGATAATAAACATTATTTTAATCTCGGTAGGAGATAATCAAAAATTCTCTAATGCACGTTTCGGTGTTTAACATAGATCGTTTATCTCACGTGAAATGATAAAGCGTGTATTGTCGTAGAGTTAGAATCATTTAAATTACTTTGGTCTCATTTTATCACCAAATTTGTTTCACGGAATTTCTTGAAAATAGTTCTAGACATTTAAGCTGTATCTACGTAATAAATAGATTATAATACCTAACGAATCTAGGTACTTAATATTTATGTTTCTCACGTTTGGCAAAAGATAATAAATAATAATTAATGCTAAGTGCTCCATACCAAATCACGCCGAAGAAATATAAATGGATATGGCAATACAGAAACCGGTAATCTGATAAATTAAGCCTACTTAACATTACGTCATACCTAATTTACTGTCTATTCTCTACATAAGATAAAATTGCATTGAATCTAAATTCTGTACATTACAAATAAATTACATCAAAATGTTTATCCGGACTTAGAATGACGTGACGAGTTTGATAGCAAAACAAGTTAACTATTTTGGATGTCTGTATGTTGCGTACGTATCACATAAGAACTCTGAGATAGTTTCTCATGAAACTTAACGTGGTTGTGATTTATATATCGGTGTAACATACAACATAGCAATATCTACCTTTTTGATGTACAGAGATGGATGTAAAGGATGCAAATTCATATAAGATACAAGTTACATATAAAGCATTTCATCGTAAATAAATATAAAGTTTATCCGAAAATAAAAACAGACCCAATATATCACTACATAGTATAAAACAAAGTCGCTTTCTCTGTCCCTATTTCTTTAGGTATGCTTAAATCTTTAAACTACGCAACGGATTTTGATGCGGTTTTTTTAATGGATAGAGTGATTCGAGAGGAAGGTTTATGTGTATAATAATATATGCGCGGGACGAAGGTGCGGGCAAAAGATAGGTGATATATAAAAGGAGATATGGCCTCTGGCATGTTCTGGCATAATGCCAATTGCGGGTTTTCAGATAAACAAGATGTGAATGAAATATTTAAGATTAACTTTTAAATAAACCACTACATGGCTGAGTTACATTTTTTGTTACAAAAAAACCCTTGTAGGTAGACAGTAACAGTACTGCAGTTACAGCTGGCTTTGATTACCTGCTAAGAACTAAGACAAAATGCTTTATATTATATCTTTGAGAGATTGATTATTCCATTATTAGCATTCCATTTAGAACACAAAAACGTAAGGATTGTAGATCTTATTTTTTAGAATAACAAATTATTACGTTAAACAATAACAACAACAACAACAAATAAATATCAATTATGTAATTCCTAAATAACTACTTAGCTAAATATAAAACTCTTGATACATTTCGCAGTGGTCGATACGACTCTTATCGCACGCCGAAATGTTCTTTTCAATTTTTCCTTTGTTATTTCTTGTTGAAAATATTTTGGCTTATAGAACGTCCATGTGTTTACGTGAAAACGAGGAATTTTCACTTTGTTCCTGGAAATGTCCTACGACGTGCGTTAACATTAGACTCCTGTTTCGGGGTGGACAATTATGCCCACTGAAGTGGGAATGTCACGTTGGCTGTAGATGTTCAGCCGGATACATAAAGGATGAATACAGCAAGAACTGTGTTTTGATACAAGACTGTCCAGGCAAGTAATATCAATTATTTATGAACAGTAGCGTTTTGTCTATTTAATAGGTACCTAAACAAAAAACTTTGTAGCCCGTTTTGTGAGATTTAGCAAAGTTAGTTAAAGTTAATATGAAGGAGCGTAGAAAATAAAATATTATAAGTAAAACCATGCAATTTTTCTTTATAGTTTAATATATAGATTATGTCAATTTAGGATAATGCTACATAAATAGGGAGAACATATGGGACACTATATGTACGCATCTGAATGCCTAATGCAGTTTACGCAATTAAATATATTCCTTAGAAGTTAGTCACCATTATAATGGTACGGAATGTTATGGATACGCTTTTACGATTTTGGCACACGTGCATTTTACGAGCATGAACAAATAACTTTAGTCAGCAGACCACGTTCCACGAACGTTTCCTGGTTGTTAAGTGGATCGAATCGTGTTTATGATGTAAATTTATCACAATATATCTTTTAATCATAATAGTAGCATTATTTGCATGATATCACGTTTTGGATTGGAGTATAATTTTAATATCTATCAAACACAACATGATGTGTATTTGGGGTTTTCATATGACATTTCAGACGGGCTGAATATACATACTTACGTTTTAAAAGTGATTAATAAGTGTAGAAAAATCTTTATAGGTACATCTTCTCATATTGTCAATGTTAAATGAAAATTTAACGAAATTCCAAAAAGAACAGTATTGGTTTTTAAAAAATAGTTTAGTAAAGCTAAACCTCATTTTGGTATATCGAAATTCAAAATAATTATGCTAAAATAAAAATATAAAAATGAATTATGGTCGAATTTCGACCTACGAGCCATTACTTACATATATGTATATGTAGATAAAGGCATAACGGTTCTGTAATATTTTCTTTTCCTTTTCTCAACCCAGGTTTTTCGTTTGGTAACTACGAAGAACATGTGTTGGCAATAAAAATATTTAAAACACACTAATAATATGTAGTTAGAAATATGCAAATTCAAACATCTCCACTCAAATGTATGGTTGAATATTGACTAGTGGAACAGCGAACAGTATGTATCATAAATATGTGTACCTATTGTGAAATTTAATTCTGTTTATTTTAAATTTGGATGAAGAGAGGAAGAAAATATAATAAAAATGCGGTTTAATTGCGATTAGGTCTAGTATCTTAAATCGGTTTCGTATATTTAATAATGCAGTGGTTTACCACGCCCGAGCAGCGCTTTTTGTTACATAACGATTTGTCTCTTTGTACACGTTCATTAATTTTTTATCCTTTACTTTTGATAGCATACGCCCGACTTAATGCCACATCGCATTTTCTCACCAGTCAGTTCAGTTTCGTTCAAATGTCAATCGTGGTAATATTAGGTACATTGTTTGACCTACATTGTTTTATTTAGGGCTTAACATAGATTACCAATCAACAAAATTATTTATAATGCGTTAGCAGATATTTGCACCGATGTTTTTCATATAATAACCTGCAGATAACACCTTAGCTTGCAATTCTGTTGTTTGTGCGCAACGAAGATCGATTGTGTAAATACGTATAAATATTAACGTTACATCTGTACACGTCCCAGTCAATGTCATAATGGCGATAATACTTTTCGTGTTCACTGTGGTGACCGCCATATCTGCAGCTCCGTCATTCGGCGACACCGCATACGGAGATTGGCAACAGGATTACACGAACAATTTGAATTTAAATTACCTCCAGGATGTCTATCGTACGAAACGTTCCGGCTATGGGAATGCTTACGTGAGTCCGTGCGCCGCCGCCGCATCGTCTCATTATCCGGTAACAGCGTACGGCTCTCCGATCTCCGGCCCCGCTCCGTATTCATATAGTCACGCTTCGTACCAAACTGTACCTGCGCACAATGGACACATGCCCCCGTACCATCACCACCACCACCGGCATCCCTACTACCGTTCGGAAGAAGAGGTAGAAGATGACCAAGAAATAATGGGCTTCTCGGATATGAACAACGTTCCGTTTGATCACACGGCTATGGCTAGATATTCGTATGGAGGCGCACCGACAGCTCATGTAGTGGGTGGAAGTGCTGGAAGCCAGGCAGTCGTATCGGGGCCGACTGTAGGTGTGTTTCCGAATGCGAATGTTGGCGGATGCAGTGTACCCCTTCTGGTGAGTTGCTCGCCTTCAATAGCGCATGGTCAGATAGTGAAGTCTCAGCCCTACAACGATGGCGGTCCACCTTCCTATCAAAGTAACCCATACCGTACTGTCAATGATCAACTCCACGATGAAGATGCTGATACGAACCAGAAGAAGGTACAACTACTACATGAACATGACGCCAAATCTACAGACCTAAACCACCAGTGAAAAAGAAAGACTTTGTATAGGAAATAACAAAATGCTTTATGAATACTTAACATAAGATTTTGAAATTATATGATTTTAATATACCTACTATTAAAATTCATTGAAATGAAAATCTCATTTATTATTAAATGTACAGGATTATCAAATGTATCTTCGATCAACAAGAATTGTTCATTAGCACTTATAATTAAATAATATTTTAAGTAAAACAATAATTGTTTCATTATTTTTTTCCTTGTATATTTATGCATACACACAGGCTATGACATAATCCATTCATGAAAAATAAAAGAATGTTTCATTTAACTTTTAACGAATAAAAGAACAGCTGTAATGTCTAGTTATGGAAAGTTTATGAAGTATATATCTATCACAATTATAATATAATAATAGGGGAGTGACACAATTATGAAAACAGTAAGTTTTATATTACAAAAGGTAAGCTCTTTTTTATAATGTGTAAATAAGGGTTTTCCAACAGATACTTTATTGTGCAACGCGACAACATATTCATTTAAAATAAGTACTTACATACCTACGTAATGATATTCCATTATGCTGCTGCCATGCGGATGGTGGATAAAATCAAAACATTCTTATCATTTTTATTCTCCCACTGCTAAAGTAAGAACTCCACTCATAGTAAGGTTTTAAGACCATAGCCGATTCACAGACTTCACACACCTCAGAAAATATTATGCTTTATAACAACTCTTAGAACATTTTAGTTGTGTAAAAAGTACTAGCATTTGTCTTGTTCATCAAGTAAATAGACAGCTGTTTTTTTTACATTTTAAAAGTTCATTACAATCTCATTATAGTTAAAAACTCTATGACTCCCACAGATATGAGTGTATTAATTCTTCTTTTGCTTTTATACAAATAGATACCCATTTTTCGGTTTTATTTAGGCCTATTGGTTAAGTGGTTAGTCACTGTGCTGAGCCGAAGTTGTGGGTTCTATTCCTACTCAGAACAAACATTTATGTTATGACAGGCCTCGTGGTCGAGTGGTTAGAGACCCTGACTGCAAAGCCGGAGGTCGTGGGTTCGATTCCAACCCGGGACAAACATTTGTGTGACGAGCACATTTGTCTGTTCTGTGTCTGGTCGTAATAAAAAAATCTATATAAGTAATATATTGTATTTATATGTATATTTATTAGCTGTCCGGTTACCATAACACAGGCATTAAATTGCCTAATTTGAAATCGGATAGCTAGATATTATTATGTTATAGCATGAGTATTTGTTCTGTATTTAGTTGTACATACAACTATGTTTTTAGAAATGTATATCATAATATGTAGGTTTGTCGGCAGATCTATTATTATCAGAAGACAGGCTCAGTTAGGCTTAGTTTTGGCATTAATGGCTTCATGTGAGTTGTTCACCATATTATGAGAGCTTTAACGAAGCTTAATACGGTTTTGAAATCGATTAGCATAATAAAAGGCGTGCTTACATATTTGATTGTACAGAAAATAGCGCGTTCTTTGATATTCGCTGAGTAAGCTTTACTCGAAATAACCGCAACGTGCATGAATGTTGTCAAGTATGCAATACGTGGTTCTCTTACTCAACCGTGGAGCGCGGTTACGTGTTAATGTTACAATAATATTTTACTCATCGATACTAAGGAGTAATTGGTACGAGTAATAACTCTTATACAAATCAATCGATATTAAAAAATACCACTTACCATCAAGTGGCCCGTCTGCCTGCCTGTCGGGCTAAACTATAAAAAAAAAAACCTCAATTATCATCATTCTCATCACGAACATTTCACTCCCGGAGACATTTCTTGAGAACATTTTATCCCATCCCATCTCAAGGCCCTCTACATTTTGGGCGGGGCTTCGCTTATTAAATTCCACTTCAATCATACCCCACCTTTACGACCTGAGTCTAGTATTTTGGTATGGATGTCATCTAACTTACATAGCAATCCTTGCTCTGGCCCTTTATTTACAGGTAAACAAGGTTACTATACGGCTATCTTTATGTTTTGCAGTGATATGTATTACAACTCAGATTATAAGTTTGCAAAATAAGTTATTAACGGGTTAGAAAATACTGGGCTGGTGTTTTTATTTTAATCCAACGAGCGATGGTATTCATGAATTAAAATAAAATGCCGTATAATTGTTATTTGTCAGCTGTGGCTAACTCCGACTAAATATGCTATTGGTCTCTTTTGTTAACTTTTGGCATACACGCAAATCTTTAAATCTTCGTCTTACACAAATGGGGCACACAGCACTCATTTGTACAGGAACGTTACCCCTGTCAAGGAGTGTTTTGTAAATAAAATTACTTTTTATAATTGTACGTAAATTCAAAATTACTACAATTAGTCCATCAAAACTAATGTTATTTATTCAAATATTGTTTTCGCGTTTAGGTAACCGGCATGCACGTGAATTATCCAATTACTGCGTGAAAAAAAAATGATAAAACATATTCGCAATATCATTTACATCATACACGTTTTAATAACAGTACGTGTCGATCATAGGAACAACAAAAGGGTTAAGAGAATTAGGTGATAAATGGTTTACCATTTTAGGCCATCTGTCACTCATCCAAAGGTTGACCACGTCCAATGTCTTATAACTCGACCTTACATTACATACATCACAATATAAATAAACAATGTGTGTAACATGAGTACATCGTACGATAATAGATATTGAACGCAATTGACTGAAGTTTGAATGAAAAGTTGTCTTTACTAATATATCAATTCCAATAATTTTGTTGTTAATCTTAAGGAAAAATGTAAAGGTAGCTACATATGTATATCTCTTCAAACGAAAATAGATTAGGCTTTTTCCTCTAAACTATCAATAATAATGTCATACATATACAATGTATAAGTCGAATAGTAGTAATGCGGAAAAGTCAAATCATTGTTATATAATACATATTTTTTAACGAAAACATAATAATATCCTCTTTCTCACAGATTGATTTATTAAAACGATATTCGAATTGAATAAATAATTATGAATATTTTGTTAATATAACGACTCTCTTAAATGTAAGTTAAGTTAAGTTGCACTTTTAAGAATATTTTTGTTATTACAGTTCAGTTTTTACAGTTCATATTATATAAGTATATAAGCTTTGGCGATCTAAATGTTTTTCCGGTCACATTCTATTGATGATCTATAGATAGGCGTGGCGGGGGCTCCGCTTTATACTTTATTACGATGTAATAATATATGGTTATGTATTACGAATATAAAAAAGTTTTTAACAAACTCGCGCTATAAGTTATTACTAAAATATCGAGCATTCTGAGAAGCGGAAGGCAGCGTTTCAGCACGCGTTTCTTAAAGTGTGTATTGTTAGGCACGTTTTGTTTTAATGATAGTATAGGATAATGTCCGCTTATTTTGGTATAAATACTGTAAGAAGATTGATCTCAATATCAAACAGATCTTAGCATACAATGAAGACACTGGCAGTACTATCTGCCTTGGCGACTATCGCCATTGCTGCGCCAACACTTGAAGGATATACTGATAGTACTAGCATTACGGAAAAACATATTACATTACCGCAAGAAAGAGAAAAAAAATCTATTCTACAAGAAACACTATCCGAAAAAACGTCCGAACATTCAGAAGATCGCGCAACTGCAAAAACTTTAAGCAAGCTTGGACTAAGTGGTTCTTTTGGTTTTAAGAAGCCTATTATTGCCAATAAAAAAATTGGATACCATGTTTATCGTGATTCAGATGAGGAACAAGCTCAAGCCGATTCGCGAGAGAGTTGTAAGAACCAAATTAAAGTGAAACTTTGTGACGATAACAATTCAGTGGGCAAATTGAAAAGCGATTCAATTGATCACACTTTTGATGCATTATCAGAAAGTGAAATTCAAGATAGTATTAATATGGCAAGAGTAGCTGTCGAAAATTTCCAGAAAGATTTACAAAAAGTAAAGCAAAGTTCTGCTGAAAATGGTGAGCATCGACATGTAGGATTTGGCACTGATAAGGAATTACGCGATGACATTGAAAAGGCAAGGCAGGCGCTGGAACACATCCAAAGAAAGATCAAAAGTTTAGACACGATTGGTAGGAGTCAAGATAATTCAAATACTCATTTAAAGATGGAAAAATCTGATGGAGAAAGATTGGCTCAATGGAAAGAATTTGTAAATAATCAAAAAGACTTGGAAATTTCTCAAAATCTAGAAGACAATTTTAAATTAACGACTAACTTAAAAGATAGCAGCGCAAATAATGTTGATATCAAAATGAAAGCCGCTGCTGATATAGATGACGACAATGCTCAGACTAATTCAGGTATTGAAGAAAATAAGATGGAAGATATTATGACTTCCATAACTGAAGGAAAAAAGATGGAACTACATAGTGATAATCTTAAAAAAGATAAATCTGAGATAGAAGATATGCCACATAATGAAAATACACGTAGTACACTAGAAGAAAATACAGCAAAACCGGATGAACCAACAGAAAAAAATACGGCCAATACGTCTACAGAACTTAAGCATTCAGAATTAAAGAACAGCGTCGATTGTAAAAAACATGGAAATGTGGAAAATAATAAACATTTCAGTGGGGAATTTCTAGAAAAGGATAAAGAATCTCATGTCAAGAGTCATAGTAAGATAAAATCGAATGAAGGAGATTTGGATATGGAAGAACAACTTACAGAGAATCTTTCTGAAAATAAAAATATAATGAAAACAAAGGCTGACAGCTCTGCATCTGATGCTACTGAACACATGCAAATGAAATTAGAGAATCAGTCGCATAATGGCCATGGACAACAATTAAGCAAAAATGATGAGGTGAAGCATGAAAGCAAACAAGTTGAGAATTTATCGAGTACAAGTAATAAAGAAACAATGCACCTTGATGAAACAGTACTCAACAACGAAGCTTCCACCCATATTGACGAGAATAGAGCAAATGAAAATCTTCATCACGAGATGCATGAGATACCAATGACAGTAAGTAACAATCAAGAACAGGCACACAACGATGCTGATAAGAAAAAACAAATGGACTTATCACGTTCGTCACAGAATCAAGATTCACAGTTCATAAGTTCAACACATGAAGCAAACTTACATGAGCCTTCCGGAAATGGTAAATTTCCGGAAAGATCAGCGTTATCCAAGACTATTTCAAGTTTGAAAACTGGACAAACTCAACTTAAAAATCATGTAGATGAAAAGATGCATGATCATGACAATGAAAAGATGCATGAACATACAGTGCAGTCACATGTCCGAGCCACGTCTGATTTTCATAAGGAAATATTAAACAATATGGACTTTGTTGATGATTCGCACCAAATGCCATTTAACAAACCATCCTTGACAGATGCCAACCACAAGTTGAAGAAAGAAAATTCAGAATTACACGAGAGGTTTAATTTGCCTCAGGCTCAACCAATTTCTAATCACTTAGAAATGAAGCATTCTAGTGACACCTTCCAAGATAAGACACTTCAAAAGCAGCAGTTGAAAATGGCATCTATGTTTAACAATGAGCAGCCTAATTTTAATGCTCAATTTAACTTTCCACAAACATTTGAAGAGCAAACGAATGTTCAAGAAATAAGACCATTCAAAGAGGCAGTACACATGCACGACAGACATTCACATAGGTCCGGTTCCATGCATGAAGAAGACCACATTCCCTCTGATTTACACGATCCTTTAAAAGTAAGATGGGCTCATGACGATCACTTAAAGTTAGATAAATTAAAAGTTCCTTCTCAATTTGAACAAGACAGTATGAAAATGGATGGAAGTTCGCAGCACTTCAATATTGATAAGTCAATGCCTATTAGTTCATTCAGTGGTCAACACATGGACCTTGATGAGAAATTAAAAGCGCATCAACGTTGGCATCAAGAAAATAATATGAATACTCGAAAATCAATGACCATGAATTCTGGCTTGGCGTTACAACATGCACAAAGAAGCGAGAATTTACAACATTCTTTCCCAATTGGCCAAACTGTAAATAATTTCGAACAGTTACATGACCACAACAGTTTTGTATCAAGGAACAACGGTCACAGTACAATGATGCATGGAATGTCAAGTATAGATACATCTATGCAGCCGAGTTCTTTCATGCATATGAGAGAAACACCAAAAATGGCCGTCGATCACATCGACCACAATCGTTGGAGTAATAATAATGCTGCTTTTAGATCTTCATATGCGCCAAGTATGTCGGCTTCATATGGATCTGGAGGTATATCATCATCCGGTGGTTCCGCTGTGGGTTTGTTCCCGAATGCTAATGTAGGAAATTGCGCCGTGCCATTACTACTTAGTTGCTCACCTTCCGTTGTCTCTGGAAGTCTCGCCAAGGCAAATACATACAGCGCTCCATCTTATAGATCTGAAGACATTAATTTTCTCAGGAAGCGAAACACAGACATCGGCGGCACAAGCTCTGGTGTGAAGGTGAATACGCTGCTTGGCCATCAACCGAGAATGACGTCAGACAAGAAGCATATTTAATTTTACATTTTATACTGATACCGACGACTACAATGAAGATATCGTAAAACTTAGAAAGGCAAAGCGTACGCATCACAAAGAAGAAATTGAATGTAAAAAAGATTTTTTTATGTACTTTGTATAATAAAATAAAAAAATTTTTTTTTAATGATTACGTCTAATTGCTATTTTTCTATTTGTAATATATTTCAACACGCCAATGTATTGTGGAATTTACCTATAAATGATATTTGGTTATTGCACGATAGAGCATTAATGCAAATCTTTATTTGTAAAAGAGAAAAACGACAGTTGAACCAAACAGTTGAACCTTAAATCTTGTCATTTTGAAGATAGGTCTTTTATATATTGAAAAATTGTACATGAAAAACCTCTAACCCAATTCTTTACGTTAAAAATTTAATAGTACATTAGTTACAATGCATCGTGTTTATAGAAACATTGGACCGAATATTGCAAAAATGTAACGTGACACTTTGTTGGTATGCAAATTTGCAAATTGTTGGTATGCTTCGTTAAATTAGATTTATTATTTATTGTGTGTTTAGAATTTCAACGTAGTGGACAAAATGAGGAGCAGTGTTAATTGTTTAACATACTTTCTGTTTGTAATACTTTTTACTGGAGGAGTCAGTGTACAATATGGCGATTCAAATACTGCGCTTATTGAAGTACCTTCCGTAGATCTTGGAGATTATAATCGAACGGGACATGCGAACGAAGTGAAGCCCAAGAAGCTGACAGACGTACACGACAATCCGCAAATATTATCGGTAATTTCTTCCTTGGATACATACTCTAAGCCTACATACGACATATCATCAGAACAATATAATGATTTTGAAGTACCGTTACGGTATTCACCGCCGTTGTCCGAAGTAAGATATTTCAATAACTTGGAACATATAGATGAAGAAAGTGACTTTAAGAAAGCTAATTTCAAACGACCTCTTTACCCTACTTCGGTGTATTTATTACGGCCCAATGGCTTTGCTTCTGACGATATGGGGTATAACTTCGACGGCATCGATACGGCGATGAGCACATATCCGGACAGAAAACAAAGATCAAATGATGATTTATTGGAACAATTGGAACACGATGCAATAATTAACAACATTTTGCCTACAATGGATGAACCATTCTTCCGAGGAGCCGCTGAGTACCCGCCCAGGCAAGAAATTCAACCACCAAACACGCTCGGAACGAACCATATGATTGCTTATTTCACGCCAGACTATAATCCACCTATATCAATTTTATTAGGTTGCACACCAAAAATTACGCAAGGATACAAACAACACATCCAAGTGCCTTTACCATATTTTAATCCGCGAACTAACCCAACGGATGATGATAATTCTAAGAGATAATTCACATTTACGTTTATTTATTTTGTAATTGTGTATCAGTTTTATTGCATAACAATTAATAAACTTATTACGTATAACACAGTTGTCTATTTTATTGCACTAAAACTAAGCACTAAAATTTAACACAAGAATAGGTAAATAGGATAATTGAAATGAAATTATCACTCTTCTTGATATATAAATATTTCTATTATTTTTTTTATATTCCAGCAATATGCATTGTCTTTGGTAACCAATAATTGAACTTAAAAATTTAATCAAGACTATGACACGAACAACAAATAAAATCGAAATCTTCTACAATACTGAATAAAGAACTTTCGTAATCTAAAATAGTACAAAGGGGTACTATTTTTAGAATCAAAATTTCGGCTTCTGGTCGACTAGTCGGACTTTTTGCAACCGATTAGTCGTTAACCGTTTTGCAACTCAGCCAGTCGGCTGAAGTCTTAACCGGCCTATCTCTAGCAGGAACATATCCTTGTCAAATCTCTAGTAATCCTCTAATGCAATCTGACATCAGATAAAAATTCCCTGAAATCTCTACTTAATATCAGATGATCTGCATATTTTATCACTTTTATTACATTAAAAAACCAACACTTTTATTTAAGACTATCTACATTATATCTATCTATGACTTTCTTTTTTATTTAAGACTAAAATATGCTATCCTTCTTTTGAATACACATTGAACGATGTCTTTTTTACAGATAATTCTACATGTCCGCCGGGTGAAGTCTTGGGATCAAATTTACGATGCGTATTGTCATCGGACTTACAAACGAGTTTTACTGGTTCGATTAAATAAGAAATATTTCATTATCTAAAGAAAATCATGAACATACATAGTTTACACTGCTACATATATTACTGTACAAATAATTGACACTGCTGAAATATATTTATGTTAAAAATTTCAAATCCCATTGTTTTAAACAGTAAATTAAATTATTGAGGGATGTACTATTTTGGCAACGTGGCATATTGTTGTATTCTTATTTTTAAAAACGCCTAGGAGTTTCTGTTAACCGGATTTTTCCCTACCTACCATAGCCACCGAATGATAAATATAAAAATGTATGAGGTACGAACTATTATGATCCTGATAATGAATAAAACAATTCGAATTGAATTTAACTTTCCCTTATATGTATATTACGTATTATTTATTGTAAATTGTTATGAGAAATAAAGATCTATAAACCATATTCTAAATAACCGAAATTTGTCATTCCAACAGAAACGAAAGGATTCTAAATGTTATATAAAATTTACATAATAATTATGTAAGAAAAATGGTCATCCATTAAAAGTTTTATTTGAAAATTATTACACAATAACTTAGGCAACATAGATAAGTAGATACATATTGTTTGTTGGAAATTATCTTCGATGAATTGACAGGGAACGATAAGATTAATATTTAAATGATTTAAATATATCAATACAAAGAAGTGCTTTATTCAGATTAGATGATAAACAGAACTGTTATTGTTTACAAAGTAATGCAAGTTACGATAAGCATAATTATAATTAGAAAGGAATAGAGTGATCACGATTTAGGGATATTAATAAACAACAATTATAATAGTGGACGATGTGGCATAAAAATTAATAAGTCAAACGCAAGCCTATTGCACAATAAATAAATTTAAAAAAAAGAATAGTCTTTGTTTCCAATTGTTTACTTTTAACGCAATAGTCTTTATGGTATAATTTTGTGTCAGTTGTTTTTGGTGTCGGCTTTTGTTTTTTTAGTAATGATCGTTGACATTTAATATTAGTGACCATAGAAAATGTTTTGCACATTGTGGTCAGGACACCGCGTTGCTTACATTTTTAAAGAGCGATGCACTCACTTTTCCGAGTAGACCTCAATTCTCGACCATCTAAGTGGAATCGACTGTTTGCTTACGTTTGCCAAATACCAATATGTAATGATCTCGAGATAAACAAGGATGTGGTTCATTGTTTATATTAGAGATGTAACATTTGAACACGTACCATAACAGCAGTGTGGTCGTCGATGGACAAACATGAATGAAAACGCACATATTATCATGAACGCAATGAACAAATACTTTGTAAAAGGCATACGGTAAGAAATTTATACCTATACTAATAATACAAATAAAATTGTTTATTTTATTTTTGCATAAGTTTACGTAAAACCATCAAAAACCTTTGGATGAATCGAATGAGTGGGAAGTACGCATTTGGTTTTACAATGAATAAAGGGTTTAGTGTAAACGTGATGCGTGCCTTGCGTCATGAAATAATATTCATTCCCGCAGCCTGCCTGGCACCTGGCGTCCAACGCACGGCGACGTTCCGTGTGACGTAGACGCCATATGTGATAGCTCTATCGCACAATATTTAAAAGGATGCCGCTGAGCACGCATATCAGTAAATATCCCACTGCAATAAGAAACGGAGGAAACAAGTCGACAAAATTTTATTTTTAATTTGTCCCGCCACGTCCTGAATATGGCGTTTATGAAGACAGGGTTCATTCTGATTTTCGTGTTAGCTGTGATTGCCGAAACAAGGCACATACATCACAGAAGTGACCATATAACAAGAGGAAACATCATTGACCTAAGCAATGACTATAACATAGCGGAAACGGTAAGTTAATTGATATATACTCGTATGTATCCTGATAGAGTTTCGTTATTGAAACCTTTTTTGATATTGTTTATGTTCTTATCATTGTGACAAATTTTGTTCAATGCTATCGTTAAGCTGTAACAACATTCGATTTAAATTCATTTTCATGAAGGCCAAATGATTAGCGTCAATTAAATTTTCTGTTATAAAGTAGATATTCATCTAGCTATAGTAAAATACATCTGATGTTAATTTAAGTAATTTATCTGAGAATTATCTCTTTACGTGTAGACTTAAACTATTGCATCGGAATTTGTGGATAAGATAAGTATGGCATGTGAAGGTGTAAGGCTCAATGGCGCCATGTTATATAATAAAAAAATTTAATGCTAGTTACTTAATGTAACCTAACTAATTGTATAACCTTACATGGTAATTTAAGTCTTAGAGCACGGCAAAAATCAAACAATGATAATAACAGGACTATCTAGTCTCTAGTTACACAGAATTGTGATATAATATTTAGGTAACTGATATATATTATACACATTTCTTATTACCCAAAATATGTCCTGGGTAAGAATTGAACTCACGATTTAGCAGTCAGCACCGTTACCCTCTGGACCAACGGGCCAGTCAGTAATGATGCTTAAATTTACTCTTGCTTCTTTGTTTCCAGGAAGTCGCAGGTATCATTAAGCCCAAGAAGCTATCTCCCCTCAACAGTATCCTGTTTTTCAAATCCTACGAGCCCTGTGACGACGGTTTTAAATTGGACTACCAGGGCGTCTGTCGTGAGGTGTGGTTTTAAGCAGAGATCCTATTCCTGAGTAATATTATTTCTGTTGGTATCCAAAGTTACTTGAATCACTATGCTATTTAACTTGACCTTCAGAACACCCAGGGTTTTATTGACATTAATTATTGTCTATGATCACGGTGGATAACACCTCTTCTTGTCAACTCAACATTAGCTACTCGTTACCATGAAAAGAAGCCTTTAATATATTATTTATTGTGATATTAGCTTTAAGACTAAGTTATATTTGTACTGCTCGCATTATTTTCGAGCTTTTGGAAAAGTAGTAAAATGATATTAAATGTTGTAAATAAATAAAAAAACGCACAAATTACTTTTCATTAAACGACTACTCATTCTCCATCATTTTTCAATAAACATTTGAATATAATCAGCACTGTAACGTAATAAACATCGATATATTTTACTTTATCACAGATAAAAGTTCTAAAAATAGATGCATACATTCAATGTTTTTTATACGAGAATACTCTTTTACTCTGTATACACGTACTGTTATGGATCTATTATTTACTATTTATACAATATTTTTTTTTGACTGCCTCGTTGGTCGGGCGGTTGCTAAAGCGACTGCCGATCGGGAGGTCCCGGGTTCAAATCCCGGGTTGGGTACTGTTAGATTTTTCTAATTTAGAATTTCTAGCAGTGACTCAGAGTCTGGATGTG
>DWDX01000808.1:0-22666 GCA_018245675.1 Agara michaeli | reverse complement strand
CGTAACTGGTGAAATGTGTGGGTGTACTACACTCCTCTGCCTACCCCTTAGGGGATTACAGGCGTGATGTTACGTTATAAAGCATAATCAGAAATAATGGAAAGGTGGTATAAGGTTATTTTGATTGTTACCGATGCCCATTTATTACATAGGTAATTTAAATAATGCGTCAATCAAAGACGACAGACGTCAATCTGAGGTCGCTGGGACGCAATTTACGATTCTGGCTTAGACGTTATGTTAGTAAATTAATTACCTTAGTAATGGAAGTATAGTGATGGTAGTATAGTAATACTGACAGTCCTTGTTTTTCATTAGCTGAACTATACTAGAATATGTGGTCACCAAATGAACCGAACCTCTTACGGCGTTCTCTTAATCACTACATTCTTACCAATCATTTCTATCGTCATGAAGAATCCTTGTAGGTGCAATGGCTTATTAAATACTGCAATCGAATATACAACTCAGTTATTAAGTTCTGACCATAGGCTATTCCATTAACTGCTCCTGAGTTGATCACTGATGAGGAAATCGCTGGTTGATATATATTATGTTATTTAAATTTGAAGAGCTAATTTATATAATATAAAGAGTACGTATACAAATGGATTGCCAATGAAACAAAAGCAATTACAAGTATCATGAACGGTTTATTTATAGATTATTTTCCGATACAAGATGCAGGTTATTTATAGATTTCGCAAACATTCTGGTCATATTTTTGTTATTTTTACACACCTACACAATTTCCAATAGTCCAATCCTTCTTTAGACAGTAAATTATCTACCCATATTGGTGCGCTATGTACGTACGTCTAACTCTCTGCGGAGATCATAATATCGAAGTCTCAATAACATTTTTGGTTTCCGTATTACGTGAAGGTACACGATGAATAGAGATTACCTCTACGGCCGCTCGTCCCAACCAGAGCTTTTTTAATTTTCAATTCTCTAAATAGGAATTCCTACCTCTAACTAGAACTTCCTGTAATTATAACATTACGTAAATCTCTCCCTCACTGAATAATTATGAAAGGTTTTAAGGTTAAAGTTTCTACGATACTTTGCCACTATAACTACTACTTTCAACGATACTTTGCCACTAAGCCCCGGATGTATTAATGACTTGATGTATGTGCAATACAATGTTAAATGTGTTTCAATTTTCATGTAATAATTTAGCATTAGTAAATATTTAATGTATTTATATTTTCATTTCCTGAATTTGTACGCCGTAAAAGGCAAAATATGTCTTGGACTAATAATCTTGTAACATCTTTATATGTATGTACCCATATTTGTACAAATAAACGTCTGTCTTTGTCTTTGTCTTTGTCTTTATAAAAACAGTAGAAAATAGAAATTATAAAAAATAAAACGCCTTTCAATTCACTTGTTTTTATTTTGTTATCAAATACTCTCGTTTTAAATCTAGTGGATACGGATTTTCTATAATAATGATTACATCAATAGAATATACTATATGAATAGATTTTTACAACAGATAACATGCTAATAATTGTATCTATGTATAGTATATAGAAAGGTGACTTATGTAAATACCATTTATCTATATATACAATTAAAATTAATGGTTATTTACAAACACAAAAACATATAAAATAAATTAATAGTAACATCATTTGAACATATTTAAAAAAAATCGTTCCGTAACAATCCGCCCACGAGCTATGCGCTGCGGCGAATTATCCCGATTCATTATGGATTATAATATTTAATTGAAAGAAACTGATAGTAATTGTATTAATCCAGTATTTAAACTGTATTAATAGTTTTAATAATTCTAATAATCTCTTGAACAGCTAATGATAATCTGTAAAAGCAGCAAGAACAGAATAGTTTACACAAAATAGTATTGGCACTCCTTTTTGTATATATTTTTTTCAGTGGGGATGTACGTGTGTATATATAACATTACCCGCGCAAGTATGACAAATTCGAACACCAATATGTATACAGTAATACGTTTATTATTATACCTTTATCAGTCGTTCAATTTCAGAACGATGTTTGTACGAAATATTAAAACTACACGATGTTTGTACACAATTTATATTTTAAATTGCGTAAAGTTTACTCTGTAAACTTAATTTGTAATTAAAAATTGGACTTACTTTATATTGGTTTACGGTAAACCGCCGATGAACAGTTTTCATGTATGGTATTAAAAAGCTTTTTATTGCAAAACGCTATTATCATTAAAATGTGTACTGTGTCCTATAGAAATTTGTTCGTGAAAATTTTCTGAAGATGCGATAACTGGAAAGTATTTTAATATCGCGTTTTACATTAATATATTATTGGCCAACTTAAAAGTACCTACATTATATAAAATATACTTATATACCCACTTAGATATAATTTTAAACAAAACCTGATTTAGCTCCTAGTTGTTATTGGGCGGGTGTGTCATTGAAAGATTTT
Source organism: Agara michaeli (assembly GCA_018245675.1). Lineage (NCBI taxonomy): Eukaryota > Metazoa > Arthropoda > Insecta > Lepidoptera > Hesperiidae > Agara > Agara michaeli. The sequence continues at coordinate 20,218 of DWDX01000808.1, read as the reverse complement.
GATTTGAGCTATTAAAGCAATCAAATTTCGCTAAAAAGTTTGATCTAAAAATATACATATTGGACGACAAAATTAAATGAAAGTTATACTGAAACTGACAGTTCGGTTGCCCAGAAAAATTGCGTATTGTTTTTATGTTATAGGTAATAAGCCTCCATAAACAACGGAAGCCTTCTCGATACTGTGCAGATCATCTGTACTCAGAAAAGATTAAATGAAACGGGGTATTTTATAAAAATATCTAGTTTCAAGTTCAATGAACAGGTGTCAATTTATATTGGTCGCATATTTTCAGAAATATTTCAGTTTAACATTAAATAATTCTTAACTAATGTATAATACGGGTAGATTCAAATAAAAGTTAATATGCAAATGGAAGGCTTTTACAGTTAAAGGGCGATGGTAAAAATATACTTTTAGCTTTTAAAAGCCGCCTGTGAGCTCAAATTTTACTAAATGCCCGTTTAAGTTAAAATTTAGCGGTGAATAATAAATATTTATTGAACGATAATGTAAATAGATTTTTGCATGAATTGAAATAAATTAGCCAAGTTTAAAGCCTGTTGTTTTACTATTTTGTCTTTAAAAGTTACAATTTAAATTATGCGCTAAAGTAAAAGAAAAACGAAATAAAGATAAATGTACCAAAACTGTTTTTCATATTCCAAACAAAACAATACTGACCTACAAATAATTTTTTCGACTAACGTTACCAGATTTCATACAAAACAAACTTTTAGCATCCAACGAACCTCTGACTTCGTATGTAGTAGGTATTTCAGGACAGTGGGGCTTTCGAATGAATGATTGTAAGTCTCTAGATATTCAAGTTTGAGCCAAGCGTCAAACTGTCTAAGTTGTAAACGTGAGTTTACCGATGGAGACGAAACAGAATTTGAAAGTTTGAAGAATCTGCTCAATATAAATGTTAAACATTTGCTCGAGCCAAATATTCTATTAATGTAATTATACATCGCGTCTGTGGGCATTTGTTGAAATTTTATAACACTTAGAACAATGGTGTTGTTCAAACATTACCTACGTATAGGTATAAAATGTTATACAAAGCAACATAGAGCATAGCCCTTCGGAGTCATAGCGCCATTTTCCTTTCCTGTTTCCAACCGAGTTAAGGACGTCGTAATGGCATATAGATTTCGGGATAATTTCATGACCGGCCGCATGCCTAGCATAGTTGACTAAGCTTATATACATATATGTTACTTACTAAACCAACAAAGTGCTTTAAAAGCTGTAGCAATCATTGATGTATTCACACATTGTTGATCACAAAACTATTCAGTTGGTAATAATAATAATAAACCAAAAACCTTTCCTTTTATAGTTATCTAAATCTTCCATAATGCTTCTATATTCGAACATCCATCGCGCATTAATTTCTTGTTTGTCTGGATTTTTCTTAGAAAATGCTCCGAAAGAATACTCAGTGGAGCAATAAGCAGGGTAATAAATTGGAATTATATAGAATGGAAATACATTCCCCAAATAAATTTCCAAAGATGGCACACCGACATTAGTTAAAACTGCAACCGGCAAGAGAACACAATACCCCCAAGTTTGCAACAGTCGCGGCGCTTCTGGAAATTTATTTGCTCTTACTTAGTCTATACAAGTTACACGCAACATTTCATATAAATCATATTTTACAGCCGTGTAGAGATATTTACTGTTTGGATGGTTTTATATTTGTAAATAATTATGAATCAAGTTGATCTAATAACGTAATACAAAACTTAATTATTTTTATTCATTAAATTAAATTGTGATGTGCACAATACGAGTATGTAATACACACATACATTACACATCTATAGTATACAGTATTCGTTTGTAGAATATCAAAGAAATTATGTCGGTATTATTAAGAATGTATTGAACACTGTTTAAATTCGATTTCATATGTTACGTTTATATTTTTATATTTCTCGAAGAATACTGGCCACCTGAGAAGACTGGCTGGACATTAATGCGGGACGTTTTTTTTGATCAGAAGAAAAAGAGTGAAAAACAAGAGACGAGCATTCTGGTGAAAAAGTTCTAGAGGAATGTGCAATAATAATAAAAAGTTAAAAGGAATAAAGATTATTTATTTAATTTCGACAAATCTCCTGAGTGATCTTTCACATATTTCTTAGAACTGCTTGAAATATTTGTGGAACTGATTTCGTGTGGAATAATAGTACTAATCGAGAAATGAGTACCTTTGCTAATATTTTTTGTAAATAATCCATTTATCAAACGAGTATGTTGCACCATGATTTTACGACGTAAGTATATTGATATCACTGTATTCGATGTATACACACATGATATATGCACTGTATCTTAAGATTTAAGCGCTTACATAATGTATCTTTATCACTTTAGAAATCCATTTCCAGAACGTTCGATAATGTAATGCAGTTAATTGGTACTTTACAGATAACCTGGAATTTATCAATTAGACGAATGTCCCAAGGATAGTAAATTGAAAATCTGTTCTAGAAGAATGAATACAATTTATTGAGAGATGGTTTTTCCACCATATTTCATAATAAATATATTGTAACACAATGTTGCAGATCGCAAAAGGGTCTGAGAAAAATTGTTACATTTTTATCTTTTACTGCTCGTACGTGTTCTGCTAAGGATAGCACAAATCACATTATTTTAACGCTAAAAATGTAGCACAGTTTTTGTTAATGTCCTTATATACATATAGTGTTGTTATATGAAAAATCATTACAGAATTGATCAAGAACACATCTTGTAGGTTATTGCATTAATAACAAGAGCATGAACTGACAAAAGTATATTATACGAATTAAAATTAATAATCATATTAAACAAAAATTATCACAGTATGTTCTGAGCTAAATTCAAAATAATAATAGGATTCATTAAAAATGTACGAATGAAATAAAAAAAAGACATTAGTGACATATTTTAAGTTATAATCGGATAAAACGAATGATATGCACTTATAAATATATTCCATTATTTGAAATTATTTTATTTAAAAAATACGTGTAACTTAATATTAAATAACAAAGTACCCAATACAATCTCATTTTTTACAATAACTATTTTATACTTTACAACACAGGTATTTTACATTTTTAATATATACAAACGTAACTAACACCAATGGCCAGTCTTTCAGTCCTTTCTGAAACGGGATCTGGCGACATTGGAAAAAGTATGATAAACGAAACCATTCGTCCACATCCCATTGCCTAGGTACGGGGATGACTGGTCTGGCGAATCTCTTCGTTCACCTATAAAATTGAATGCTATTTGTTTAAAAAATGGCGAATTGGCTCAAAAATCATATTATTTTTACATACATATTACATACTGAGGATTTTGGAAAGCGCATGTAATCTGCTTATTGAAATGAAAAATTAGTTTCACTTAGTACACATTTATAAACAGTTCAGCCAGCTCTGTTATACACATACACAGTTTTTAGGAGAATGTTACGCCCCTCATTCGCAAATGTATGATCCATTTGAGCAAACTCAATCACAACTTTCATACATCATTGAACCAAAAAAAATGCGTGTTGTCAACACAGAACACATATAAAACAGAAACGACTTACAGTATAATTAATGCCTACTAGGGCAGCAAGAGTATAAAACAATCCGAAATCTTAAAGATTGGGAGATTACTTCTTAATTTCGATTAAGTTGATTAATTAATTTTTAAAGAAGTTAATTTAGTTCGGCCTTTTTATCCATTTAAACTTCAAATCCCTAGTGTTTCAAAATACGAGACATATAAGTACACAGATCATTAGCAATCACGTTCGTTTACCGTTAAATATGAAATAACTGTAAAAATGCAAGCGTCTCCATCGCCCTTTATGTACCGAATTACAAAATGTGTATAAATTCAAATAGTTCCTAAATGCTGACTGAATATAACATGCACGCCACATACTACATACTAAGAAAGATAAATGACGTATGCAATTTATATTTCTAGTTATACATGTGTATCTTCTATCTATTTTATACATGTTCTATGTTCGCACTTTATCATCTATTTCGACGCGAATGACGAAAGTGTATAGTTACTTAACACGTTTAAAAAAGTAATGTAATAAAAAGTACACAATTTAAGATCATATGTATATAAAGTGATGAATAACAATTTTAATAGATTTGAAATAAAATTATTACACTACTTGCTTAGCATATATTTACAAGATGACTAAATACCTAATTGTAAGTGTGATTTTTGTAGTGTGTAGTACTTTGCAATTATACCTGCCGCTAAAAAATAGTATGCGATTACGTAAATGTGTTTTAAAAATCATTAGAAAAAATCGTTGGCCATTAGTCTATCAACACTAATCTGTATTGCTTTACATTGAAGCATATTGGACATACAAGCTCGTGAATTGCAAACAATGGGAGCCAAAGAATTAATACAAGTATAATAGGACATAGTTATGCAATGTGATCACACTAATATACGGCTATATACATATAAATTATTAAATATTAACAATACACATTGGATGTATTATTACGCCGATCGAATAAAAAGTGAGTTGGCCGTAAACATAAACAACATACTCGAAACTACCCCAGCCCTCGGCCTAGCCGGTTGGGCCGCTTGATTAGATTATCACTTCTAAATTAGTTTTAACTTTAACCGAGAACCTAGGATATTCTATCTACATTAATTATTTACAGTTCAGTAAACGATGCGACGATAACGCAACGAGCTTCTGGCACGCGGTTACTGGCAACACCACATGCTGTGTCCTATATTAAAAATTCGGTATTTCCCATTAACAGTGTATAGGTAAAAGGCTAAGTGCAGTGTTTACGCTGACATAATATAGGATATTGATGGAATAACCGTCGTTAATATCGTGATGACTGAGAGAAATATGTTGTGGTCCGTGGGCGCTCCTTTGCTCGTCAAACCGCACTCCTGGCCACGATATTCGAGACAAAAGTGCTGTAAAGAATTATATATTGATCAGAATTGTATATTTTCATGATAAGAGATTAAGACTAATTGGATGGAAAGTAATGAATGACGGATACACGTAAATGTTATTTATAAATTATCCGGTTGAACGGTCTCCAAAGTAATCATTATGCATCACTTACGTCACCTGCGCAAGCTGACCTATAAAATGGATACTTCGGGCACGTGTAAGCAAGAAATATATGAATTCTACATCTCAATGTCTTAGGAAAAGTTACTGGAACAAAACATGCTAGTCGTAAAAAAGAATCCTGGCTACAAAATATCCGCGAGTGGATCGCGAGCACCGCTGCACTATAAAGCCTCACGAGACTAAAAAGTATGCAAACTCACTTCCTAACTTCAGCAGTTGGAGAAGCACTCTGAGAAGAAACCCTAATTAGCTTCATGTATATATCAGAAGAGTTTAATTAAAACAAGTTCAATTCGGCATAGAATTACGAAGCTCATTTTCATGTTACTCGCGGAAGACTCATTGCAATGGTACCCGTAAGCAATTACAGCACTACCTAAAATATACTGAAACATTATGCATACTAACTGATTAATCGAGGTTCTTCAGTAAAATATATAGCGCGCATTACATCAACAGACGTTTGATGCTACGTACACGGACTAACAAAAGTAGGTATCTTCGCCCTGAACAATGGTGAAGTCTATTCTATTATACGTTGTTCACAACAAAGAAACCTTTTTATGGTTTACGTTTAGTTAAACGCGGGAACAAATAGAAAATGGCCACGGGTCATTCGACCACTTCAAATACAATTCTCGGGAAAATGTTATGAATACAAATACAAAAAGACTCCTCATTGTGTATTGCGTGGAAAGCAGAAATGGAGGAAATAGAAGATGGATTTTATTTAATAGAAATATGTAATTTCCATAATTCTTTCTTAGAATATACTAATAGCAATTACCCTGATTATTTTGAAAAAAAAAAACAATAGATTATGGTGCATTTCACAGTGACTTCGATTACGACAACCATCTTCTGTATTCCGGATAATAGCATCAGTGGTCAAATGTAAATTGAAAGATGGACGGGTTCTTGGTAAATTACAGCAATCTTTATTACCAATAAGTTCCTATCGGATAGACATATATGTCGGTCTACAATTATTACTTAAGGCCTAAATGACATTAGAGACACACATGCATTAGAAATGATATGGAATTCTGATATAATCTGCAAACTTCAGACTGTACATGATCTATGAAAACGTTACAAACACACATAAATTCCGCTGTTATTATTGTAATCATGTTACCTTTATGATATTGGAAGCCATCCGCTTCAAGAAGTCGCTGGTGAACATAGCGGCCTCTTCGCCACAAGATTTCTGCACCGTCCGCTCCGAACATGCCAGGTACTCTTGGAATGAACTACAAATATTTTATTGTATATGAGACAACAGGCCAATTTAGAAAGACATTTATTAGTACTTTTATTAATTTATATTGTTATTTAAATTGTAATAATAATCACTCTGAAAACTGTTTCCTATTGGCCTTTCAAATATATTTATATTTTTTATAGAATATGTTACGTCGATGCAATTCATCGATTTCGATCGGACATTAACAACTCTCTGCGATCGAGAAAAGCAATTTAATATAAATAAAACAACTATCAATTCAGTAAACGCGCACCAATGCCAACTGGTATAATAAAAATGTAAAAAGTGCAAATGTTTTTTATGCTGCGCTTAGTATTGAGAGTTTAAAACATCAAGCAATATTATAAGATAGTGATGTATGTAGAAGAACGTTAGGTCTATAAGGATAGAGATATTTGTTAGGAACCTAACTTGATAATAACATATGTGAGCAGAAGTGGAAATTTGAAGGCAGTGGGACTCTGTGTTCAAGCTATCACTGCACAAGGGACGGCGAAAGGTCCGCTGGAATCTATTTCTGATGTTAAGTAACAGTGAAATCACATTTTTTGGAAGACCAACCCAATTACTACTGTTCGACATTTCTTAAATTCCCTGAAGTTGGGGTTGGATTTCACACAAAGTTGTTTAAGATTGAGCATAAATGTTTATACACTACAGCGTCTAGTAAACATTACTTACGAACACCGTCATATAGCTTGGAATTTGCGTGTACATCTCAATTTTTAAATCATAATAAGTTACCTAAAATAGTCAAAAGACGCTTATTTATCACTTTATAAAAATAAATTGAACTCGTTCAAAGGCATCTATCTACCCACACAAATCTAATAATGAATCCCGCTACAATGTAACTCATTTTGAGCCTCCCTATTCGTCAAAACCTATAAAACACAACTCGGGGTGATAAAAAAATCAATATTTTATATATCTAACTGTCTAGTATGCAATAAGTGAATCGAGGGAAGTTTTATAAAATAAATGAAACGATAATAAGAATAGATCGCGACATTTTTAAACTAGCTCTCGTTCTTTAATATGCTGATAAAAGTTCTCAATAAATGTCGAAGAGTGTTACCAGTGAAATAATAAATGGTCGCTCATTTAAAATTGGACTCGACTGCGTTTATATTTCCCTGTTCGCAGATTCACATTGTGCTTCGGTTCGCAGTTTTTCGCGGAAAACACTATTGTTTTTATTTATCTCTCTATTGTGCCAGTGCAGCGATGTATAAGTCCTGTGATAGTGGTTGAATATTTTTAATAGACAACACTGACCGCGGTTTAAACTCAACGATTGTTACGCAAACTGTTTCTTTATTTTCGTACAAAAATTTATTTTTGTACGAAATATTTTATTAAAATCGATAAAATCTTTATTAAAATCGATAATATTACGTTCCATACATGTGTACGGTTTACTAATATAGTTTTTGTGACTCGTTCTCGTTTACGAGTAGCTATCCAGATAAAACGAAATTCGCGTCACCGTCCAGATGGCAAAATAATAAGTTTCAAATTCCTCGGGCGATGAAAATGATTTCTTATTTATAGGGTAGGTAAGTATTGTTATTTTTATTATAAAAATAAATGCTTAAAATATTAGCCCAGTTTGTAGCGAAATGAATACACGATATTTTTATTTGTCTCGTTATATTTACATAAAAAGCACAAATAATATTTACTCGTGACAAAGCCTTTTTTACAGAAATCTAAGTCAATGATAGATAGTTCCGTTAACCACATATTAAGTCCCTCAATCACTAATAAGTCATTTTTAATTATTAATTCAATTAATTCATATGCAATATTTTGCATTAATTATATTTAATGCAATCTAATTGATGCCAGTATTTGGCGCGGATAACGAACTCATTAACATGAAGAAAATTCGGAAGTGCGCCCCTAAATCCGATAGTATACGAGCTGAATCTTAAATAGGATTTAATGGTGAAAAAGCGGTCGCAAAAGTGTTCGCCAAAACCAAAGAAGCACGTAAATACTTTGCGACTGCGACAAAATCGCGGAAATTTATGTAAAACCGATAATAGGATACACCAATTAATTAGCATACCCAGCCTCTGTAAATAAAACAAAAGAATCTAATGTCTAAATATTTTGTGTTACAATTTATTTAGGTAATCCATTGTTATTTAGGGATAAGATAAATTTTGTACCAAACGTTCGACGTTTTCAAATGACGTACGAAATTTATAATGTAAACGGTGACATAATACAATTTATACAATTGCACGACGGTAAGGGCTACTTTAATTAGATATTTAAGGACACGGGTAACATGACCCCCCACCCCCCGAAGTGATAGACATACGGGTGAGTGTTTAACCGCTTGTCAGAAGTTTTGTAACCAAACTGAATGTTCCTCCCACTACTATGCAATACTACGCAGCAAACAAACAGTTTGAGTTCCAGTCTCCCACTCCGGGAGCCTAGGTTCAAATCTTGTCACCTCTGACTTTAAAAAGTTACATATATTTTATAACATAACCAGAGAACGCGACCGTTGAAGTAACGTAATTTATATAAATGTACAATACACTTATGATAATACCTATATAATGTTGACATTTTTTTTTAGAACACTTGTAGATAGTTCTAATTGGGAGTTGTAACAAGTCCGAGAGAAAACATGCATTGAATTTGTGTAAATAATACGGAATAAGAAAGTAAGGCCGCTTTCTTCGAGCCGTAATTAATTTCCACTACGTAAAAAAAAACCGACAGAAGGGAAATCTACGAGAAAGAAGCCAACATAAATCATTTTTAGGATTGATGAGGAAAATTAATATCGGTAAAATGATGCCTGAGACAAGTAATTAGTTCTGAAGAATTTCGTTCGATTGGTTGAATATTTTACTAAAGAGGACTATTCAATATTCATGGCTCTTTGAAATGCCTCTTTGGAGCTGCCTCAAGTAAGTCCTTTTCCTTGACAGTTTAATTTGTGAAACTCGTTATAACAGACGCCAGTCGTTGGTACTTTAAGGGCAGATGTGAAAGAAATTTCAAATTTCAAAATTAAATTTTCGGAAATTTCAAATTTAATATTATTGAAATTATTTAATTTATACACAAATGAAAAACTGTCATATAAAAAAACCTCAACACATCTAAAGCAACTCGTACCTTACTTGCTGGATTTAAAGAAATCAATTTTCTTTTATAATTCTATGTATTCATAGTAGACCGGTATATATGTACATATATGCTGCGCGTTCAGTTTAACAGTAGTTTCTTGATTGGGTCACTTGTACGGGTTTAAAATCTTTAACGACAACGAATAATTTATTTGACTGTATTGTTCTTTCTAGATTATACAAACACAGGCTTAAAGGATTAAGGCTCTCTTAACAGACGAACCGCTGATATAGAATATTAATTGCAAACTTATTCGTACTAAAATGAAACTGAAGTTACCAGCAAACAGTCCTCAGGTGATTCTCGTGAGTGGTGACGGGATCTGCTTGATCTGTTTGATACTGGTCTTGTTTCTGATGGTTGCTGAGCGACGTCAGCGTCACCTCGTAGTCCTTGCTGCAGGTTTCGTAGTCCGAGCGCACGTTCTTCACGCAGTCCGCGTGTCTCAAGTATTCGTCCTGGTATGAGCCCCTGGTGCACAATTGTTGTATCACGTTCGTTATACCCGCGTATATTGTCCTAAACATAAGCTGTTCTCTCTTCTCCATACAAACTTCAGTGTAATTGTCTATGCATTTTATTCCGGCACGCAGATCCCTGCAACAAAATTTGGTTGTGTAAACATTAGCAGCTTTCCACAACGTTCGCGTTAATCCCGAGATATCCGGAGGGACCACCCAATTTAAGAGATAAAAACCGCCCTGTATGTAATTCGATACATTGTTTATTTTCACGATAATGTTAATGTTAAACGAATGAAATAATTGCAGCAGGGTAAATAAGTGTATATACATATAATTGCAGGTATCCTGTAAAACCAGACTTGTGCATATCTGACAGTACTCTTAAATATTATTAGGAATACATTGTAGTAGAGCTTTGAAGCGAAACACTCCTGCTGTATTTAACTTTTAATAAAAAAAAAACCACAATATAACAGAATTGGTATAAAATTTAATAAACATTTCCTTTACAATAATAATCACGTAAATAAATACATAATACAACAAGTTTGAACGATGCGTCGGAGATCAAAGTGATTTTCACACTCAGCGCCCCAATCAGCCAGCGAAGTTAGTGAGTCGGACAACTAGCTTCAAATTACTATTTGCCGCAAACAAGAACGCTAAATTAAGATGAGCCAGCGTGCGTGCCGTTCCTACGGAAGTTGCTCGCGCACTGCGAAGAGCTCTAAGGTCTCGCTAACTTGCGAAGTTACAAGTAACAACTTAAGAAGTTAATTCCTTGCAAAGTTTTGATTTTTTTTTCTCAATTCAGACTACCTGAAAACTTACATGTTACAACTCTCATATGACCTCGGCAACTTTTCATATTTTTTAAATTACACTTTTGCATAAGACAGGTTTACTATTTTCAATGAATGATTTGTATTTTTAACCGACTTCAAAAAAAGGAGAAGGTTCTTAATTCGTCTGTATTTCTTTTTATTATCATTTTTTTATGTTTCTTACCTCATAATTATTGATTAAATACAAAGTATCGTTGAAATAAAAAGTATTTCAACATGATAGTAATATGTAAATAAATCAACCTAATTTATAAGGTTTTTTACACTATACTATTTCGAATGTCTAACGAAGTGGTAATGGCAAATGTTCACGAATTTGCGTGCTTTGAAGTCGTTACAACTAGTCGGAAGCCTACAGGACGGATAAGACACTTCCCCCACAAACGTTGGACACTTACCTGCCTCTACCGCAATCGTCACTAGAATAGTAAGCCAGTACTATTCGTTAAAGGCTCAATGCCTGTCCCAGTATTTAGTAGTCATTAGTATCGTAGTCAAAAAAAAGGCTGCAATCAACTAGCTAAAATAAAAAAAATCGGAATAAGACACTGCTGTCTTATAGCTACCACGGTATCGAGTAGGTGGTGGGTGGCAAATGATCAACATTTGCACTATCTTGTAAGTTGCAAGCGCCGCTAATTGGCACTCTGCCAGTTCCTCGAACGCAACAAATAGTGTTGCCAGATACAATGTCACATATTAAGAGAACTAGGATAATAAAAATAAATAGGTCTATATACTTTTCTACATTATTATAATGGTTCAGAATAACAGTTTAAGTGCGCATCCAGTAAATGCTATTTCTTTCTTTTTAATTAAATATATATACACATTATACACAACGACACACTTTGACATTTGAATTTAGCCAGAAAACCTGTATATAAATACACTACGAAGAAAAATGAACTTATTTCACTTGTTTAAATTAAATTAAGAATGCCAATAATTAAAATCAAGGCGAAATGATTTATTTAATTGTAATGTGTGTGTGAATTCAACATAAACATTATGAAACATAAGTAGTAATTATGTTGGATACATGTTACACAGCGAACACTGCTTTCTGACGGTGCATGGTTAAAATGAAATTGTTTTGTTCAATAATGTGTTTCCCTTTTGTTCGGAAATAAATCTGTTTCCCGCTATTTGTCTATGTGGAATGTTTAACGGCGTGCTTCCTCGCGTACATTATTATATGCATGGCATGAACCGTGAATGACGATACAACAGAGGCAAAATAACAGCATTATGAATATTGCGCTTGCAGCCCTGGCGTGGTATCATTCTTGTCTTACCCCGATTACTGGGTTGTACGTCCGCTTGTCTAGCTCCGATACACATTAATACCTGAATACAGCCTACCTGATGTGAGTTTGTTTTTAATTTTATTTAAAGTTGTTTTTAATGATCAGTCATGATCATTATCTATACATTCAGGATACAAAACAATTGGATATTTTTTGTATTTAGGACATACCACGCATATCGTTATACCTGGTCACCGTAGTAGCAAACACCAAACCGTTGATTTCTGTGTTCGTTCTCAAGTAACTTGTCGAAACAGGCTGTTTTTTCATCCTTTTCCTTGGCACGCAATCCCAAACCCAATCATTCGCTACAATATAATTTTTAGTACCTACTATATTTATTTATTGTACCTGCGTTTCATTTTCTTCGTTATTAGTTTTTCGACCCTATTATTGTTCCACTACTGAACACGAGCCTCCTCTCCTAGTGAGAGGATTTCAGGTTTAGTAGACCATGCTGGCTAGTTAGAGGCAAAACAATCGTCGCTAAAGAAAATAGTATAATAGTTAGGACTTTTATTACAAACTATATATATATTTTAATTTAATTTGATGCTGCAGGTGACTACTTACAATAAGGTGGGCTGTGTGCCAATTAACCATGCTTTTTTGTCTATGAAAAAATAACCTATAACGACAGATTGAAGTCCACAAAACCACAACCAACAATTAATACATAAATAATTGTAACACCTGCGAAATGTGTTTGATTTATTTATTTTTCTAAATTGTACTTTTCAATCTTGATATTTAAAAATGGCAACGCGCCAGTAGCCAACCCCGAACGAAGCTTATTCGACTGCAGTGTTCACATAACACATTGTGTATATATAGAAAATGTACTATTGTTTACTTACACACAATTCTTGTCCAACTCTTCCCGCGTGAGTGCGAATGATATCTCCGGGGAGCTGAGCACGGGGAGCGCCATCGAACACCGCTGCAGCAAATCCTCCTCCTTATTGCAGTTCTTTTTTACAGCATCTGCCGCGAAAAACGTTAAATGTGCCTGTAGCTTTATAAATAAAAATGCGTGCGGAGTTAACGAGAAAATACTAACAAGTTTAATACTGTTTCTAAAGTATGTGCACACACGTGCAATTGCAACTGCATCTTCTCTCTTTTAGCAATTCGTAGTACTAATATATATATTAGTAGGGACTCTAACCGCTGGATCACCAAGAAGCCAGTCATTAAAGAAGCGAAATGTTCGAAAGCCACGAGTGTGGATATACCATAATAACGTACAGTCACTGAGGACAGATCTTTAAGTCGACCATGATGAACCCTAGATAATGTTTTGACACTGCACCAATGCGTTTAGCTGTGGCGCATATCACACCAGTGAACTAAGAAGTTTTAAGCCGCTCCGGAAGTCTCGTTGAACCGGGCTTTGGTTCGTATATAATACTAACATGTAAGCAATATTATATTAAATCTTATTAATTAGTCATTCATAAAAAAATGTCTATTTGAAAGTTAAACTTTCACAAACCCCTGGCCTCTGAGACTGTCTGCTATCGTTAAGATTAATAAATAAATAACTATGTAGGTATTAGAGTAAGTCGAATAACAAACAGAATGCCGAGTTTTACTCGGTTTGATATTAACGATGGCGAGTATTCGGCCGAGTTACTCGGTATTGATTTATATAGGTTTATGGCGACATAAACAAGTACCTATAAACATTTATCCGAATAGCAGATGTCCATATCTGACTTCAGTCTTAGTTCGGGTTATATTGATGGACTGGCCGGGAATCGAACCCAGTACCTACCATCACTGCCAGCAACCCGACCAGCAAGCCGACATGATGACGACTATGTTAACATTTCTGATCTTTTTAAATATATGGATAAAAGCGATAGACCCCTACAGATTACAGCAATACGTTAGGAAATAATTCCAATATCGGTATCAACATTAATTAAATATAGGTATAAAATTAATCTACTAACAGCATCGCATACGAACTTCGTAATTGGCAATATACAATACATAATTGTTGTATGCCAATCATATTTCGCAAATTACTTATCATCATAAATGTACTTGATAAATCGTGTTTATTACTTGGCGAAATGTAGATTATTTATGTAGGTATTTGAATGACTGTTTATCAAGATAAATTTTTACGCCCATCTCTACGCCCATTATTGTTATTATTGTTTTCCCTGTTATTGCCTCGAAAATAATATACACCTATTATGTGTAACCACTTTATTTTCGTTACTGATAATGATGATCGCACCGCATATCTCAATACACCAGTATAAGCATTAATTTTACGCGTGCCTAGCAAAAGCAAAAACGCACACCAAATTGCATAGTAAAATCGATTTTAATCACAAATCACTAATATCTAATCACAATCATTGATCTTTTACTAACGATATTTCTACGCAAATACGAAATGGTAGTAATAATGGAAAAAAATGATTACATTAAAAGTATTAAAACATCTCCAGAAGAAATGGGATAGGTACCTACATCATTTGTAAGTTTTCCTATCTACTATGTTAATTATATTCGAAATTTCGTAAATAAACGCCGAAGTCGGATTTCTAAGGAGTGGGTATTTATAAATTCTCTTAAAGCAATCTTCTTTATGTTTTTCGAGTTTCAAGACTACAGATAACAAGAGTATTAAGGCTTAAACCCACAGCGAAAACCCTCAAATCGCTGAAACAACGTAGTTATTTAAATACTGGGAAACGCTGAAGGAATACAAAGAAGCTTCCGCGCTAATAAGAAAATCATTCGAATAAAAATAAATAAAGACAGTTATCGTTTTTGATCAAAATCCAATTTCTTTAATAATCGTAGAATAATATAGATTTGTTGGAAACCACTTTCAGTATTTTTTTTCTATACTTTCGTCTGAGTAATAAAAAATGTCGACTACATATTATATACCTATAGATTGTTTATAAGGCAACATAAGGTATAATGTATGAATGTAGGTAACATTCAGTGATGCCGCCGTCAAGCTTAAAATATTTGATATCGACTGTGACGTATACAAACAGAAATTATCACCAATTTATAGTAATCAACGGTAAATAGATCTGTTTACAGCCGAATGTATCTACAAATAACGTCCGTCACGTCACGCCACTCCCGCGCCGGGTGATCGTGTTACACGCGCTGCGCACGCGCATACGTCTGTTTGCTCACCCGTAATTGGAATTTTACTTCAAACGACACACGAAATATGAAAGTATGAATTAACGTTTTAATTAAACTATAATCATTCAGTAACAAATGTCAGTAATTGAACCGAACTGATAAATTGTAATGTATCTATAATTTATACAAATAAAATAATGTAAGTAAGATATTTTTTGTAAATTAAATAAAAAGAAATGTCTGACATTTCGACAATGGCCTTCAGAATGCATGCAATAATGTGGGTGTCCTGCTGAACAGGTTTATTTTTAACAGTGCCCACTGCCCGTCTTAGAGTCATACATTCCGATGATGTAGTGGGGAGGCGAGCCCACCTCGCCACTCCATCCCATTGGTTAAGACGATCGTACGATGTTTTTCCATGTGTGCGTGCGCTAAACACAACACAGCACACATTTGTAAAGTTGACGTGTATCTAGGCCCAATTTAAGAAGCATTGGTAAGAAAACCGTCAATTGACTGATTGAATTGATCTCCGTGATGCCATAGGAAATCGCAGCTGCCTTGACACAATGACGTTATCAACCACACTTTTTCTTACAAATGACGTTACTTAATTCGCTTTTTATATGACACTGGTTCGAGGTCGATATAAATATGTACGTAATGCAGATAAGGCTATGCGTACATTCCTCCATTTATACAGGTGGCTGGTAACGTAATCTTAGCAAACAAGTATGTTGACTTACATATAAAGTGTCTTGATTTTAATTTTTCCATATAAATACTTAATATTAAGATCAATGCTGACAAATATGATATAGCAAAGATAAACAGTAACGGTAAAAATTAAACAGAGTAGATAAGTACCAACTTGATACTTTTTATCTGTAGCGTATACTTCTACTCTTAAATATCACTAAAATAATCACTAAGTACCTACTTTTACAACTAGAGGACTTAATGCCTATTGGCATTCTCTAACAGTCAACACGTATTGTTGTTGTAAGCTAAAGCTCGGGATCAGAATACAGCTAGTGTCTCTTGCGCTCCAGCCTTACGTAAGAAGCTATTAAAAAGTACACTTATAGGGTTGCGTGCGGCTCCAAATATAGCTCCTATAGCCCTGCCATTGATCCTGGAACCGATCATTGAAGGTTGAGACACTCGTCTCTCCTGATATGATTCCGAGAAGGGCACCGCGCTGAGAGAATACACCGGTGCGTTCCTCTAAAGATCCCGGTATCCTCCCAACAACGGCAGGGAAAGCCACCGAAGGAATTTTCATGAGCAAAAATCCAACACGACCCAGTGTTTTCCCAAGGCATATCGGTACCTTTTAAAGTTCTGTCACCAAAAATGGTACTGTATAAAGTATTTATAAAGTAACATATTATAATGTTACATATGATATAGGGTTTTGATATGTATTCTATAAATAATAGTTACCCAGAAAAATATGTTCAATAAATCAAATTATGTACCCTATCTTTTTATCTATCTCCCTTAATCCATTCCATCAATCCTTCAATCCAAAAACTGATTCTTTTTTAATACTACTATAACTAGTATCATTAATATATAACCAGTCGCATTTATAAGGGGCCATCCAAACAGCTGCATCAAACTACATCAGTGAAACTTATGATCGCAACATGCTATCATCATATTTTATCACAATTATTATGTGCCAGTGCAATTTCAAGCTACGGGACACAATTTATGAGCATGTTTTTTTTAAATGACTGCCTCGGAGAGAGAAAATAATAGTAGGACTTCAGAACAATGCTGAAACTGATGTATGGGGAATATTGAAACTAAACAACAAAATCGAGTTTCTAATGTCAAGGTCAAGATTTCGCTCTTTTTCGACCTTCAAAAATTTTTAGAAACTAATCGAATAAATTCATTATGATCTTCATATAACGAAAATTTTAAATGAGACGTTATAACATAAATCAGGATATATCACGATAATATTAAGGCAATAACGTAAACGGTTTCGGTTCAAGATGGTCCAGCATCCAGCATATTAAACTTTGGATACAAATATTTCGTATAATTAATATTAATGTCTTCATAATAAATAAGTAATTGAAGCTCAAGCCTAAGATAAAGGTTTGCAAATTTTGGGGCCCTCACGGGAAAATCTTACCCAAAGTAGTTTAAATCATAAATATGAGAACCCCGTCATAAATCTTTAGGGGACTGAAACTGAAATATTAAAGACAGGGGGATTGTTGGTGGTCATTTTATTGTTCTGTTTAATATAACTAAATATTTTTATGTATACCTTGTTATTCCTTAGGCTACCCGCTACCTTAACACAGCAAAATTTAATTTTAATATAATGGTCGAAATGAGTTGACTTAAGAAAAAAATTAACTAAAACATTAAAATTATATTTCCGGTGATTTTTCTGAGTTAGGTATATCTGAAAGGCTATCTAAAGGAAGATAGCTATATCTAAGTTTTCCTTTGATCATTATAGCTTTTATCGGACATTATTTCAACCATACTGAAATGTACGTTAGTTGAAATGCTAATTGTGAGACCATAGAGGCCTTATAATCGTAACATAGATAACATAATCTGCTATTCCTTCGACGAGATATTAAGACATACCTTCTTTGAATGACGAACATTGAAATGATAAAATTCCTTTCTAAATTTCTATGAGTCAATAATGACGTCATAATGACGGTTTATGATTAATCACATTTTTGTATTGGCACAATATATTAATTTAATATTGAAGTACCTACTACCTATTAAGGCATTCGATGAAGAAAATATGTGACTTCAAATCAATTTTTTTCTTTATAAAAACAATGGACACTTCGTAGGTACCTACTCTATTTAGATGTTTACGACCGAACAATATATGTACTTGAAAACTTCAAAAGTTAATTGTATGCATAAGTAAATTGAATTTTAGATGGTACTCATCAATTGTTATTTAATTTTCTAAATACCTAGACAGAGTTCGTAGGAATCGTATCAAATTTTATTCCAAAAAGAACAAGTGCACAGTATTAATAATAAATTACTTGATAAATATTTTTTGTACCGTTATGTAAAATCCGCCTGAAATATACCTAGATATAATCCGACAACTGCGAAATTATTCAAAGTTCCCTGTAAAAGATATAAAAACTTTAGTAGATATATATTTAGGTGTGTAGGTACCGCTAGTTTTCGGTGACAACTTGTTTACTCATTTTTTGTAGCCGGACTCGTTTTACACGCTCATGCGTATATCATTATCTGCATATCTTAAAATCTGAATTAAACTTAACGGCTCCTGTAAGTATAAAGATACTTTTTCTTCATATGCTCAAGATCAGAACAAAACTTGCTCACTTGAACGTCATTAATACAGGATTTTTCAAAACAACGATATTTAAAGCCAGCTTCCTCTAGTCTTAGATGAAAATTAAAATAAATTTTGAAAAATAATAAGTTTTCCTGTAGAGTAATGAAATGTAGGTACCGTGAAATTTTGCAATTATTTGAAACCAGTTCAATTTTGTCTACAGAAATTGGTATCGCTAAATATTCTTTTCTGTTACTAAAAAATAGGAGTGCTCAAGACTTTAGGTCAATTGCACAATAGTAGCGCTTTTAGCCAAGAGGAATCGAGAAAAAATATAATATAGTTAGAACGGTGTTTATGAATAAAAACCATAAATTATGCAGGTAATGCTAAATTAAGAACTGAACATCATCTATCTTATTCACTTAGATACTAGATCTCTAGCGTAATAGTGAAAGGGATAGTGAAATACATTCTGTCGCTACTTTTTCCTAAGACATGCGAAAATATTTCGGTACGGATTGTAGGCTTTCGCTTTTTGCACAGACAACCGCGAAGCTAATTAATTAATTTGATGTTTCGGAGCTAAAAATATTATTTACTACTTTAGTTACAATGAAATAATGACGATGAATCACTTTTTGTTTCATTTCATTAAAATCTTGGTCGATTTTATCAAAGTGTAAACACTTATTGGAGGGAAGCACTATCCCGGTTACAAATGTCAAACTATCGGATGCATCAAGCACCATAAGCCCTCGTTCCTTGTTGTTATCATTACAAAACAGTCATTATGACCAAGTTACGAAGGTTACATCCTTTCCGGTAAACGGGTTAGGCAATTATTTCAAACCAGCATTCTGACTGGCGGAGCCCGGTAAGATGCATGTTGTCTGTTAGGTACTTACTTACATTTTTATGAACCTGTTCTACACGTGTCCTTGGAAAATATAATAACCTTCGCAAATTTCAGATTCCGAGCCAGACGGCATTGCTGATAGGATTTATCTCTATCAATGTCACGACAATCGCGTGTTGTTGTGACGCGTTGGCGGAAAATTTTTGCTATTACAATCTCTAGCTACATATACGGTGACACATTTGCGGCCATTCAATCACTATAATGGATTGTGTACCGATATCAAGAAGCTGAATTACAATACTATTTAAATTATAATAATATTGGTGGATTAAGAATAGTATAATATACATAAACAATTTTTTTTAATAATTAGATCAGTCATTTTTTGTCAATTGCATCATCATACTTTAAAGTGCACTGTAATTATTGTTTGTTAATAAGATTGAATACTAAAAACAACTCCTAGAGTATGTACATATCTAATATCTAAATAAGATTAAAGACTAATGATTATAATACGTAATAATCATTATTACCTTTAGATAATGATTTACGCCTCACGTGCCCTGGGTTATAAAGGAACCAAGAAATGAAAAAGAAATAAATGTACCCAGTTGAAAATATATAACTTAACATCACGCCTAATCCTGTAATCCCCTAAGGGGTAGGCAGAGGAGTGTAGTACACCCCCACATTTCACCAGTTACGTTTAAGTCTCACAAT